>JAOVYX010018009.1:0-21004 GCA_035668315.1 Drosera spatulata | reverse complement strand
ATACACCAGATGAGGTCCCATATTCAACAATTGAAGGAGAAGACTGATCATCAGTGACCCATGAGACTCGCATATGAGCTTCCCCTGCCAAAGATATATGAACCTGCAAAAGCCAAAAACCATAATTAAACATGACACAAACTCGTCTCCCTCAAACAAGGTACTCAAGTTCTATGATGCACTCCATTCTAGTTAATTTGTTTCTCCAATTCCGATCCAATAGAAGTCTTAAGAGAGTGTTGATTCTTACTGCCTTACTCTCATCACATCTAGTTGTCCTTGCTCCTTAACAAAGCTATCAACTGCAAATGGAGCGCCAAAAGTTCATTCTTATTGTGTAAGAACTAAATAATCATCCTTGCACTCCAGATGATCCTCGTAATCAAACATGTTCTAACAAGTAGTACCTTCAAACTATGAATCAAAAAGTGATAATTACATAAACTTTATGAAACCAGAATTTGTCAAAAGCAACACCCAAAACAACACTAATATCGTCGAAACACATCAACGACACAACGTTACACTACAATCACACATCAGTGCTCACAAACCCTAGAACGAATTCCCAAACAAATCACTACCCATCACAAATTCACACCCCTGCATCACAATCAACCGAAATCCACCACTACCCATTAAAAATTCACCCATTTCAAACCCCAAATTGGGCACAAATTCAATGCCGAACATCAAAAGATTCGAACTTGGGCAAGTGAATCATCACCTGACGAGGCTGCGACGAGTCCCTTCGATCCCATGGGAACTTCAACAGGCCTCGCGGCTTTGGACGAACATAATCGGCAGCAGATTGTGCGCAGATCAAGACGAGGATGATTAGGGTTAGGGTTTGGGTTAGGCATTCCTCCATGGGAATTTCTTGGATTGAGATTTTGGGGATGTTGAGTTGACTATGATGAGAGATAGCTAATATCAGTCTCGAGGATGCCTATTAGGCATTTCCATCATTGAATGTGAAAGAGTGGGAATTCGTCACCTCCGGTGTTGATCCCATCACGGTTCAGTTGTGAATGGGAATCAAATCGAAATTAAATTATCCGTTCAAGAAACTGACATGAAATATAGAAATTAAAATCGAATCATTAAATATTAAATCAGTTAGGATCTAAACCATTTATTTTTCTTCTAAATATTGGAGTATATTTTCCTAATCATTTTATCAACTTAATTCATAATTTCTGATACATTCTTTATTAAGTTAAAACATCTTGTATTTTCGTCCATCTATTTTCCGTTTATATAGGATTACATATTAAGCACAGTTTTATAATAAGAATATATAATTTTCTTTATATTTTTGCCTTATGTCATACTATTTTACTTATATCTTTCTTGAAATAAAAGTTATTTGGTTTGAATCTTATAAATAAAATCATGTAAAAATATAAAAAAAGTAGCAATGAAACTGTGGTCAGCTTAAATCAGAATCAAAACCGACATCAAAATCAAAACCGTCTCAAAACCAGAACTGCCTCGGAAACGAAATTGTTTCGGAATCATCGATTTTGGAACCGAAAATGAAACCGAACTAAAAGGTTCCAATTTCGATTTGTCCTTCTACTAAACCGGAACCGTGGCCAAGTCTATCCAAGATGGCGAGGTTTACACCCCCACACTGTACATTGTTTTTTTTATAATTATGATTATATTTTTTTCATCAATCAAATTTCTGAAAAGTGCGAGGAGGTGTACATCTCCATAGATGTACCTAATACTCCTTGTGGAGGACCATAAGAAACATTTAATGAGTTTTATGTTTGTATGAATCAAAACCAAAATCAATAATCAAATAAATAATTATTAATGAAAATAAAAAAAATAAATATAATGAAGTTTTTTACTTAAGAGATCTTGAATTTATATTAAGATGAAATAAGAAACAAAAATTAAAAATGATTTTTTAGTTTTTATTCGTATTTTATTTATTCGAAAAACGAAAATAGGAAACAAACATTTTGTTTTCTCTGCCAATAAAATGGAAACCGAAAACATCAACAGCCATGATACCAAACTTGCCCTCACATTTAATGGATTTGCCCTTCATTTGAAAAACATTGGTGTAAGCCACAAGGTGAGATATGTCCTAGCCTGTCAGTAACAACCTAGTGTTGACTTGAGTATTTTTTATTCATTAAATCGATAGTCTTTATACCATTATTTTGTTGGATGTTTTAGGTGGTATCATCACAAAACATTCTTAGATATTGTTCTTCATGAGACAGCACCAGCCTGGTGTAGTCTCGCGAATTCTCGATACTAATACACGCTGCTGAACACTGCAAAGATACATTATCGTCTTTCAAAGACAATAACTAGAATCGTGAATCATATAAGAATATCACTTCCTCTTTGGCAATCATATCGCCGCCTAATGACCCATTTTCATTGGGTGTAAGCAATGCCCAAAATCCAGCAAACTAATCATTCGGTGCAAATTATATCCAGGATTCATGTATAATGCATCGGGAAACTACCATTTGTATCTGATCATACACAAAAAATGCACGTATCGGAATTGCATTCCGTGCAACAATGCCTCGGATAACCCAGAAATCCGAAAAAACGAACAGAAAGAAACCAGACAGGAAGATGCTGATATCCTGAAAGTTAATTGTTACTCACACCCCCCACGTCTCATCCCCCTATATAAAAATAGAGGAATAGTGAAGGGAATAGTAAAGGGGGTGAGGTATGAGGGTGTGATTAGCACCCCTCATCCTGAAAACCAAAACGGCTCTTTCCAGATCATCAATCCTTTGTCAGTTGTGGTTTTTTGTGAGCATTTTATCTATTTGCTACCAGTTAGGGAAAACCCAAGTCGCATCCAACATCTCCTTGGAACAGTAGAGGTCGTCGAAGGATTCGCGGCTTCCAAGAGCATGATACTTCTTTGTCTTCAGAGAGTAGTACAGGACAACTAGGCCATGAAATCTAGTGAAGTAAATCTTGTTTCCCATTTCAGGGCTCGGCGCCTCGATATTAAAGGAAGAATTCCTGCTAAGAAAGAGAATGTGCTTCTTGAGAGTATCAACTCGAACCCATTTCCTTGACAAATCGTTCAGCCTGAATATCTGAACCTGCTTTCCAGAACTGCCTAGGAATACAGCAAGGAGTTGTCCATACACTCGACGAGATAGTTTCCATAAAGAGTCTCGCAAAGTCCACGTGGCCTGTTTACAATAATATCCCAAGTAGCCTGATCCTTTGTATGCTTAAGTACTACAAGACTTCCGATCTGATCCAAGAAATAGAAATTCCCGTTGCGATAGACAGGGTTGTGGTAATTTGGATAGAAACAAGAATCATGGTGGAACTCCCAAGATGTCCACTTCTGGTCAGTTGAACAAAAGAGAATGCATCTCAGTGATGTTTTTATCATTCACGATTCCAACCGTCACAGAGCCAGGAGAAGCTGGGAATGCTGTGAATGCTAGGCTACCCAGCGACGGCATATCATCAGATGTAGATGTAGGAACTGCGCCGCTCGCCTTGGTAAAAGGTTGATAGAAATGAAAATCCGTTTTACTCTTCCACATTGTTACACCTTCGCTGTTGGAGAATGCGATATGGGCACAGACCAAGTGTGGAGGAATTTTCACAGAAAGCGTGCTCTTTTGGATCGGATCAACTCGGTTGAGAACCGAGTCATCATTCTTCAAGAGCATGGTCCATGGTGATAATGAAGTATGATTTTCCCACCATGTAGTCATTGGAAGCGGAGCAGCTGGATGAAATTCCTTGCAAACTGTGCGGAAGCGTAGGTAGTCGTTGATGTTTAAATTTCTTGCCAACAATTCAAGCTCATCCCTCGAAATTTGTGAAACTCAGACTGAAGAGTCCCGCATTCTGGTTGCACATTCGTCGTCTGGGGTTTAAGCACTTCACTTTGATCCTTCTAGTCTAGCTTCTCCAACATAAGCTCAAGAGTTTCCTTTTTCTGACCTCGAGGTGCTTGAGTCAACCTGTCACAAACAACAATTTGGTTTGATAGATAAAGACTTGAACTTTGAAGGATGGACTTAGATAGAAAAACTGTTTCGAAGAACCGCATATCTTGTGATCGCATTGAGGTTCATATTGTGCCTGTCAAGATCATTAATAACAGCCCTCTTTGAATGAGGTGTATGAAATCATGATGAATCATAACTTGATGAGAATCAAGTTCAGAACTAAATTTGGATTAAGTAACATGAATGACAATCCCGTTATGAAATCACTGCTTAGATGGTGCAGAGACCGAACCTGTGACGAGGTCAACCCAAAAAGGACCATACCAAGGATCCCGCAACTTCTTCTCAGTAGGCAACGTTGCCGTCAAGCTTCTATCCTCCAATTTAAAGCAGTAGACGTTTGGATCAGCATCTTCTACAAAATACAGGCAATTCTTTTCAGCTCCTCCCCATATCAGGACACGAACATGACACGGAATAACCCCAATGCAGGAACAATGCACGATCTTGTATATTTTTTGCGCCAACCCAAGCCCTTCGCCCCTTGTCCAGTTTCAGTACGGTAACAGCTTCAATTAATTGGGGCTGACCTTTGCGATGATCATGACAACCAACCATAACAATGAAGAGTTCACCATATGAATTGTTGTCGGTGATGACGGTGTGCCTCAAATCATCAACAAATTGAGGGTTTAAGGGATTTGTTTTAGAAATTATTATCTCTATCCCTTATTGTGAGATTCTCAATATTTTGAGTGTAGCTCCTTTTGTATTTCCTCTTTGGTTAGTGGAGTTTTCGTCCTCGGTGGTTTTTTTCGTAAGGGTTTCCACGTAAAAATCTTTGTCTTATTAATTTTGCGCATTTGTTATTGTTTTTGTTTATTATTAACGGACCCGTTCGTAACATGAATCAACCAAGTGGTGCGTTGGAAGTCTACAAGGATGATAGATAGGGTGTGCTAGTCCTTCATCCCATATCTTACACTCGATTGACCTCGCTGCCATGTCTACATCAATAACATACAACACCTCTCTAACTTCAAGACCATAGATCACTCCGCCAGACACCGCTACATCTATCAGATTGAATCCAATATCCTGCTTGGTCCATTCCGCATCCCCAGGCTTGCAAAAAGCGGCATTTCCATCAAAGAATATCAGAACGATGCATTTTGCCTTGCCGCCTGGAGGCGCAGTGAAAGTACATTTGAACAACTTACCAAAAACTCCTAGTTTATGTAGTTTTATTCAGCGTCACAGGATCCCACAAGCACCAAGAACTCCAAGTATAGACATCGATTAGAAGCAGCCATCCATGACAAGAAGCTACTATGTCTTTGCCCCGTAATTCAGGAATGCTAACTTTTGCTATGTTGTCGCTTTCGTGGCCTGAAAAAAGAGAACAGAATGTTTGTGTCTTCAAGTGATCACAATGTTGGAATACAAGGTATGGTATTGGGCACGGCAACCTCTTGCGCAGCTTCCCCATTATCACGACCGAGCTATCCGAATGTCTACAGCTTGAATGTTGAAGGTGAAAGTTTTCGCTCCTGTGGAGAAACAACAGAAGTTGAAATACTTAACAAGAATGCAACAAACTAAAGGATATATCATCATACAAGATGAGAAAATTTCAAAAAAAGGTAAATTAGCTAAGTTATCTATTATTTATCTGCTGATATAAATACTCAATCCAAATTAATTTATTTATTACTATATCAAAAAAAATTCTATCCATCTCTCTTAAAAAAAAAGAAGAAGAAGAAGAAAAGAAGAGAAAAAAATATAAAAAGTAAATCGTTTTTACAGACTTAAATGTCCAACAACTTGAATGTTGTTGGACATTTAAGTTGTTGAAGGTATGGTATTGGGTACGGCAACCTCTTGCGCAGCTTGCCCATTATCACGACAGAGCGAAACGAATGTCCACAACTTGAATGTTGAAGGTGAAAGTTCTGGTTCCTGTGGGGAAACAACAGAAGTTGAAATAGTTAACAAGAAAGGAACAATTTGCAGGATACATTATCGAACAAGAAAAGGAAATAAAAAGAGGTGAATAAGCTAGTTTTGGTATATTTGTAAAAAAAAAATAAAAAAAAAATTATCTATTGTTCGTCTGCTGACAAAAATAGCATATCCAAATTAATTCAGGAATTACTACCTATGTTCCACTTTATTCTTCAACTCTCTAGGCGCTCCCTGGTTAATTTCAAAATTCCTCGAAAAAGTCAGATAGCAAACCACTAAACCATCCTTTCCCGTCAGGCCGGCACTGTAAATCCACTAGCGTCCCTCTCATTTTTATCGTTAAACATTCAATAGGCATACTTCGAAGTCTAAACCACGACAGAGTGAGTATAAAATAACTAAAAGAAAAATAACTTTTCAGAGAGTGATCAACAACATACAGAAACTTTTACAGTGTGATCTACAGAATCATCATGGAATTAATTCTGAATTATGTGTGAAAACCCTTGGTTGACAGATGAATAACAAGGAATAAAATTAATTACCTACTAAATATCTAATAATTATCCACTAAATATTTGTTAGCCTTGGAAGAAAATTTCCCTCTTCGGGGTCTGCAAGAAGAAGTGTTGATGATCAGATGACAATATGGAAAAACAACATGTACAGAAATAATTTTAAGTATTGTTTTTAATCTTGAATAGATTTTGTTTCCTCTTATATTTATATTTATTGTAAGATAGTTTCAATAACTAATATCGTAAAATAATATATTTCAGATTTTTTTATTTTTTTTTGTTGTTTCTTATATTTCGATGTTCTTAAATTACAGGTGTCTAATCTTTCCCCATTCGGTGTACAACATAGAGTATCCCATACCATACCCAAAAAACATAGTATCCCATAAACATATAGAGGTAGAAAGTGAAGCAAATGGATTCCCTTTTATCCTGATGATTACATACATTATCTTATCTATCTATAATCTACTTCTAATCTTTATTCACATCTAAGTTATGACACTTACAATTATAATCATAAACATATGTATTTTTTCTTATCTAAAGACAGATAAATCTGTCTTTCGTCAATTAATCGTTCTTTGAATGGATATGTATCACAAGACGCTCTGTCAAGTAGGTTGTTCTATATGGACTATGGAGACAGCATCAGCCTGGCGTAGTCTCGCGAACTCTCGATACAAATGCAGGTTACTGCATACTGCAAGATACAACAAAGACGACAATGAAAACTAGAATCGTGAATTACATACAGAACAAATCATCAATCTTTGGCAATCACACAGGCTTTACTGCCTGCACTTCCCATCGAATGCCCGATCTTGAATTGTGTATAACCAATGGACCTACACGTCCAAAACACAGCAACTAATCCTTCCGTGCAAATTATGTACAAAATTCACATATATCACCTCCTGAGCACAATATACACCTTAGTCGACTTTCATCGGCATCTGATACTTAACAAAAATCACACCTTTAAGTATCAGAACTACATTCTGTGCAACAATGCCTGGGACAAGCTAGGAACCCCAAAAAAAACGGAGAGACAGAAACCAGCCGGGGAGATTCCTCTCAGCTGAAAACCAAAGCGGCACTTTTTGGATATCAGCAGCCTTTCGTTCGTTTATAGTCTGGAGGAAGAGATGAGCAACGCTCATTCATATTAGGGTATGGTTCCATTGTATTATATCCGGGCAACTCCATTCGGTATTTCCCTCGAATTTGACAGTACGGAAGCTGGACAACATCAGCAGCATTGCACCAACTTGGAAGCCTACTTGAGTCGGTTTCGAAGAAATTGAGTATGTATGCGTCTTTTATCTGCAGTTCAGGGAATCAATAATCAACCAAGGATTCTACCAAAACACGGGTAGGATAAGGCATACACTCGTTTTATATGAAAATCTGTTTATCATGACATGGCAAACATCACCACCAGTATACCTTTAATAACATGAGAATCTATATTTATCGATGCAAATTTGATAGATCAAGAGACAATACAAAAGATCTTACCGTGAACTCTGTGACTTGAATGGAGCCAGCAATGGGATCAAATAATCCAGCTTCTTTGTACAATTCAAGAATGAAAGCAACACAAGAGGTTGACTTCCCGTCACTGTATACCCAATCGTCCTGTTCAGGTATCGTCAATAACTGGTCAAACGACATCCCACGTTTCTCCGTCTCAACTAGGATATCAGGAAGTTCAAGACCCTGCATGTCACAGAAATATCATGTCAAAGAGGATACCATTACAAAATCGAAGCAACGTGAAAGAAGTTTTCCATTACGACAAGGTGGGAGCCTGGGAGAAATAAAGATGACTACGAACCTCAGTACCCAGACGCTTATTCAGCGCTTCGTTCCATAAGTTGGCCGCATAAGATGGCTGAATATGATTCCAGACCGTCATGACAGAACCAACCTGTATTAGAATACAACACGCAGCCAAGGAGTATGAATTGTCAGTGAGCTGTAGACACAAGACTGTCGCAGGACAAAGTTCATCGCACTAAAATGACAACAAAAGGCGACTGGCATATACAGGCTGCAAATGACCAAGAACCAACATGCTGGTTCCACGCTAACAAAAAATGTGGGAAAAACAACAAGATGGGAACATACCAAGTGAGCATCCAATGGTGGTGGATAGTTCTCATCAATAGTGTCGATCCAGCTAAAGATCATATTGTGGTAACCATATGTCTGGTTCGCCATGCTTAGTGCATACTCCCATGCAGCAGTGTTGTTGAACTTGGCCCTCACATTAGGATGTAAAGGAAGCAATGCTATGTGGGGATTTGAATCATCTTTCGTCAGCTCATACTCCCACCATTCTTCCCATGGTAGCACCGCAATAATATCCACCCCCTGCAAAATAAAATTTAAAGAAAGCTCATTAACTCACTGCATCTGCCAGTGACATAGAATGACTCAACACGTACTATAGACTGTAGGTTTGCAGAAATGCAAAGCAACATAAATCAATACAAAGTAGTATTACTCTGAGTTATTCTTAGTAAGATATAAGTTTCTAACTTCAGGATTCGGTTCTAAAAGAGCTATGAGGAAAGATGTTCCTTGGAATCTAAAGATGTCTCTCTCAAAGACAGCAACTTCTTTCTCCATTTTCTAGGTTCATTTCTATGCAGATACTTCACTGATAGAATCTAAAAATGCTTCAACACCTTACCTCTTCATTTTCATGTCCAGATTCAGCAACCCACAGTTTTCCTTCGGAATCTCGCAAGCAAACAGCAGAATGACCAGCATAAGCTCCAGTTACCCACTTCTCTAGGGTCTCAAACCCACCCCATCGACCCCGGATCTTTGATATCGCGAGGAAGTCACCAGAGTGAATCTCCTCAGTAGTAATGTTTGTAACCCATGGCTGTGGACGCTGCTCGAATGAGGCCTGCATATGCTTCTTAAGGAATGCAATATTAGAGCTTTCGCCCCATCCGGTATTTGTGAACAGAGGAAAGACGTCCCACAATGCCTGCAGCGTCCCTATCATCCCTGCTTGCATTAGGAAAATCGAAACTCCCTTCTCCTTCACCTGATTTTGGGCAATAGCAAATCATAAATGCACGAAACTCTGATAACAACTGACATAAAGAATATATGTGAAGCAGCACATGATAAACTTACATACTCATACTCGGCTTTCCCTTCCCATTCCTTAATCTCCAAGGTATGCTCTCGTGATAGGAAGTAGTAGTCCCAGGTGACGCGATATGGAGTAGCAAAGACATAAAGGTCCATACATGTCCAGCTGTGGGCATTGCTAACCTAGTTTATGGAGTAGAAGACAGACTATCATTGCTAGGATCATAGGATCTACTGCAAGAAAATACAATTTCATCTTGTTGAATCAACATGAACAACGTCATAGAATTGAAAAATACATATGCTATCATATGACAGAAGTTAACTGAATTTCCATGCAAGTGAAAATCAACTTCCCATTCATACACATAGCTATTAAGGCCACAGATCAAGGGCTAAACTTATATTCAGCCACACAGGTTTTATATAAACACCAGAAAGACTTACAAAGCTAAAAAGAAAAACACCCTGAAATCCTCCTCACCCAAAGAGAATAAATCCTACTACCATAATAGCCATTTCGACAACACAGGATCCAGAATTAGAGGTTTACCCAGCAAAGCCTTTACTTCAATACATGAAACTAAGCATCAAGCTATACAATGATGTACACTTAAAATGCCCCCAAAGTTCAAAGAGCACCACAGTTACTGAAAATGGAATACACCTATTACACATGAACCTTCGTCGTATCCTGGTTTGTCCACTGGATAACAGTGGCCTGATTCTACGGATCCCTACTTTTCTGATTTCTATCTACTATACCCAGAGTTCCACCACTCATCTTACAACTCAAGAAAACAAATCCAGTAAAGCAAACTCACTACATCCCAGAACTATGATCTTCCCAATACGAACCCTTACTGGATCACTGTAGCCAAATGACAATAGAATCATGCTAAACATAACAGTCATAAGAACAACATAGTCAAGTCAAATGTCCAAGCAATGAACACTAATCTTCTAATACCCCAAATGCAAAGCCTACATATAGTCCCGCCAACTGTAAGGTGTGGGAAGGGGTCGTATGCAACCTAACCCCAAATTTTCTTATAACCCAGATGCCCAAATTTTCTCATAACCCAGATGCCCAAATTTTCTCATAACCCAGATGCCCAAATTTCTAGTGTACCCAAGTTGCACAATACCAGGAAAAGGATTAAGTCAACCAATATCATATTCCTCATACTACCCATCAAACACAAACCACCCCAAAACAGACAAAACACAATGAATCAATCAACAACCACAAAACCCATTCACCACAAACTCAAATTCAGTTATTCAAAAACCAAAGCAATCAAAACCCTAAACAACAAAATCAACATTCAACACTCCCAACAAACCTTGATATGAATAGTCCCACCACCAAATTCACTCCCACTCTTATTATTAAACTCCAACCAAGCAGTATTCTCATAAAAGCAAGCGCCCTTCCAATCCAAGCTATTGTTCCCATACGAAGCGGAACCCACGAAAGTGGGCAAAAGATCAACTGGGCTGTTGAGGGAATTGAGGATTGGCCATGAGAGTTGCTTGGCGAGAATTGGGAGGATGTCGATTGGGTCAAAAGGGTATCTGAAAGTGAGTGCTTTGTGTCCAAATAGGGTGAAAACAGAGATGATGAAGATTATGATGAAGGTGATGATGAGAGGGAATGATGAACAGGAAGCCATTGATGATGGTGAAGATGAAGAGAGTGGTGTGAGGCGATGTCGTTTTGGGGAGATTTGTTTAGGGTTCTGATGATAGAACTTGGAAGAATATGCTTTCATGTAGTGTGTGAAGTTGGTTGTTTTTGTTTTGTGTAACTTTGATTTTTGGGTCATGGAATGTCGTTTAGTGAGTGATTATAAGACAATTTTCTGGAAGAGCATTTCATTTTCGAACGCAAAAGAAAACCATATTATTCAACTCAAGGAGAAACAGCTCTTTGAATCTTGAACGAGGGCTGCTATGTACAATGCTTTGTACATTCTCTTTGCATGTTCTCATTTCTCATCGGTTGAATGAGGCTGGTATTACAATCAAACATGAGGCTTATTAATAAACTGTTTGCATTAGAGAGTTTTCTAAACGACAGCACAAAAACGACTGTCGTTGACATTTTTCATCTTCAATATCTGATTTAGAATTTAAGATTTGTTTAAGAAAAACCAAACTCCTAATTGATTATGTAAAGTCTAGGAAAGTTTCTTGGATAGGAGATCAATTAAGTGATGAGGTGTGCATTTTTCATTATATATACCCGTTGGTTTTTATTTACGACGAACTACTCTTGGTTCTAACGAGTTGCATCTAGTTTATGCTTGGAGAACTATAAACACGAAAAAAAAGTTCTGAATGATGTGATTCAAGAAGACACAACGGTAGCTTTAACATTGTCGCGACTCTTACATCGAAAAAATTGATGGTAAGGCATCATATTGCTGGAGCTCATGACTTCTGTTCTCCTAGACGAATCTCCGGTAGTTGTCACGCCCTTCTCCATCATGCATTCTGGATATGAGAGAGGAGAAGATCAGGATAGTAATAGGAAGTCGAAACATTCCTATGGCTGGGAAGATGATCATGACAATGACGCTTCGCCTTTGGACTCAAAGATATGGTAGATGAGGACGACGACTCATAAGCTCGCAATACCATTTTCTGATTTGTCATTGATATTCTTCCTCCGTCGTCGCGATCATGATCATGATCATCGCTTGATGATTGTCTTGGATCATCCTTGAACAAGTTTTGCATAAACAGGAGCTCAGCTTGATGTTGATCACTTGCATCAACCATCAATGACGACGGTGAATCATAGTCTTCCGGTCCTGGAAGAAACTGCTCCGAGTTGTGCACTGTTGGGTCGTCCAAGAAGTTAGATGCATTGGAGGTCATTGTGGTGGTCGACGTGATGGTGACAATCGCGCTATTGTTGGGGTATTGGCTCTTGATGTAGTCTAACAGGATAGAGGATTCAGGCTTTCCGGTTTCGGCCTTGGTTCTCTTGTTCTTTCTCTTTGTGTTCTGCTTTCTCTTGGTTGCATTCCAGTGATTTTTTATGGAATTCTCTGTTCTTCCAGGTATCCTTTGTGCTATTTTTGCCCATTTATTGCCACATTCTTCATGTGCCACTATCAAGAGCCTCTCTTCTTCTTCGGTCCATGAATCTTTCTGATTACATGAACCAACAAGCCAAAAGATATCGTCTGTCATTCAGTCTGTTGTAATAGTATGACATAATATTAGGTCGCCACGGAACTAACCTTGATATCAGGTCGCAGATGATTATTCCATCTCTCACGACATTGTTTTCCGACTCTACCTTCTAGATTTTTCGCTATTTGAGCCCATTTCCTCTCTCCATGCTGCTCTATCAACTCGATCAACTTCCTACAACATGTATAACCAAAATGCCGCCGAACAGACAAAAGATTAGACTAAATCAATAATCTCGAAGAACATGAAAATAGCATACTGATCTCCTATTCAACTTCTTGCTTATATAAGTGTACCTGTCCTCTTCTTCACTCCATGCCCCTTTGATCAACATTGTAGAGGCGTCACTCCTCGCTCTCTTCCTCATCGTCTTGGAGGGTTTCATCGAAGATCGAGAGCCCACATCATTATCATGAGGCGGTTGCCATCCATCCGATAGTACACACGAAGTATCACCAATATCGACAAGATATGAACTTGGCAACGACGTCATGAACTGACTCTCAACATAACCATCCATTCCACCAAGCATGCAAATATACCGGTCACTAAACATCTCTTCGTCCACTCTATCCTTTGGGGCCATTAAGAACCTATCTATGGATGACGACGACAATGCCATGCTCGATCGTCGAGATAAGAGAAGATCAAGTGGTGAACTTTCACTAGTATAGCCATAGCCAACTCCTAATCCTCCTTCCATGGAGCGAATTAATATGAAGAGGAATTAGCTTAAGCAGAGTATAGTGTAATGACGAAGAAGAGAAAGAGGCTCTTTTTAAGCAAACATAAATGGAATGTTAAATGTCTATAGTTAATGCTTTCTATTTCTTTCTTTTTTACCACATTTTTTTCTGGTCAAATTCACCAATTTACCAATGTGTTTATAGTCATGGAATTGAAGTTGTATTAGGAGAAACTTTGGACACAAGACGCTTAAACATAGCCTGATATGCATTTTTGGCGCTGATTAAGAGCGGTAAATGGTTAGTCAGCAATGAATTAATTGTGAGAAGACTTATATTCCAATAACAAAATAGAAGAAAATTATTAAATTTGTTGCAAAAAAAATTAGAGTGTTCCTTAGAGGATGTAAAGTTTGGGGTACCGGATAATTGTATGGGATAAATATTAATTAATCTAACATGAAAGCATGGGCATATGATGACATTGTAGAGTAATGTTTTTATAAAGGTGCCGATTGTATTCTTAACCAATTTCTGTACATCAGTTCCATAAGCAAATTGTTTTCTATAAGACTATTGTTAAGAAACGTGATGAACTTCTATCATTAGTTTTGATTTTTTTATGAAATTCATCTCTTAACATGATTTCAGAGCAAATTGTAATGTGATTTTTTTATGAAGTTCATCTCTTAATATGATTTCAGAACAAATTATGATGTGAGATGACGAATTCGTTTTTCTTGGTTCGGATTTCTTGTTGAATAGATCAGACAATAGATGACAGTTTTTTACGCTTGATGAATGAGTCCAATAGCACCTAAAACATCGTGTAGTTAGCAATGGATGACTTATTTGTCCTAATTTACACATCCAACTTATCATCATTTTATCCACAAAAGGAAAGAAATACGAGTGTTAAACATAATGACTCATTTAGTGCCATTAGATGAGTATTAAGTAGTCAACTTAATTACTTCGGGGAAGTCAAAAAAATGCATCCATCGCTTAATTTCAAACCAAACAAAGTTCATCACAAGAAATTCGTGAAAGTATATCTTTCTCATGTAATATCCTTCATCAGACCATACTTAATCACGTTACCACATGAAAGCTTCTTTCATCGTTTCACATCTCCTTATAGGTATGCCAACAATAGGGTAACATATCGCAGCGAGTAAAAAAATGCACCATCTATAAGGAAAAAAATTGCGTCCCATAGTTGCTAGTTATCAAAAGAGTATCTGCTCCAGTACAATATATGTAAAGAAGCTCTGCAAAAACGTTAAGGAATAAGAAAGTGATCGCAAAGGTTCCTGCCATACCTGCAGATACATTCAACAACAAATTTTCGCCCTGTAATCTGGAATCTAAGCACCAGTTATTCGCTGGGAACTACTTTCAGAACTTTCAAATCCACTGTCGTGGCTTGCGAATATAACAAAGTGATGCCAACCACGGCTGATCACACTTAGGACACTTCAGATCAAAAAACTGAAAAAGGGGGTACGATCATTTCAAAACCGCAACATATCCAGAGCAAGATATAGAAGCAGAACTCCTGAGTACTGACAGTAGGAAGTTATGAAACTAGCAAGATATGATGCGACAGAACTTCGGACTGCGGTGCGTTATATGCACACAAAAAACAATAGAAGACATGTATCACAAACCAGCAGTAGACGCAACATACACAGCAAGTGCAATAGTCAAGCGAACTAAGGTTGTCGATAAAGGACTAGAGGTTAAAAGCCAATTTCAGAGGACTAGGAATACCTAGTTAATGACACAGGACTGAAGCAGTAGCTGCTGAAGTGAAATGCGGTCACAGTCTCGGACGGATACTTCCTAGCTATCTCAAGCAAAACAGTGTTGGATTTGCAGATCCCAAAGCATGTTTCCCTCGAAGATTCATGCCAGGTGCAAACCCAGATATTCCAGGCTTACCTTGACATTGGCTAGGCCATCAAGAATGGCAGTGTGGCCATCAGCATAATGGCCACGCAGCAAGGGGGTAAGCACAAAATACCCAATGGAGTTCTTCCATAAGATGAAGCACAAGATGCTAGAATGCCCTATAGCTGATCTCACATGTATGGCATATGTTACGCCTAAGCTTGGTAATAGCACCTCTAATTCAGTAGAATTTTTAACCACGTTTTGGAATAGGGCAGTTGATGAATTCGTAAGATACACAGCCATCCTACCAGAATTTAGAATAGCGGCAGGCAACAATTCATCAAACATCAGATAACATTAACAACAGATACAAAAAGGAGGAGAGTAAACAGGATACCGGCACAAAATAAGTAGTACATAACCAAAGAAAACATAAGGGAACAGTAGAGAAAAGTTCTCCATTTCAGAATTACCAAATGGTTCTCAATTTTCGTCCTCTTAGATTAGCTTGCTCTGTGGGTTGCAAGCAGAGCTGATCAAATAGGTTCGGAGTTAAAAACAATGAAAAAGCGGATTCTTGAAATCCAGCATCTTAGAGTGTAGTCAATAACGACTCACCCTGGTGCTCAGCTAATTGACATTTGCACCCAACTTTGGAGCCAAAATCTTCTCATAGCTATACATACAAAGAACAAGAGATTACGACAACATAGCAATCACCCATCAAGCTTACCACAACATCCCATTACACAACCTAACAAGATTTGTACACAAGGATGAAAACCAAGACATCACAACTCAAGCTGCAGAACATAATGGGCAAAGAAAGGTGTATCCAGCTTCTATTCACATGACAATCAAAGGATAAGACAATGACTTCTGCATCCTGTTTATTACAGCAAGAACTCAGAAGAAGTCACATGTTCATCGACCATTAATCAGGTAGCAGAACAACAAATAGAAAAACACATACGTCAAACACAAAGCAACAGACATTGAATCACCATGGGGGAGGATGGCATGTTGCACAATGTAATAAAAGATCCTGTGGCATGACATGGAAGAAATATTAATTTGTCATTCGTCAACAAACATACCATGTAAACAACATACAGCACGTAATTTCACATAGTATGCACAATGTGCAACCAAGTATAAAGCAGAAACAAGCTACATAAGAGCCAAGGGACTAAAGCGAATATGAAGTAGAACATACAAGCACATTATTCACTCATTTAAAGTAAAAGTACGACAATCTAAAGAACGCATCCCTTGTAACAGTTATATAATGTTGAACAAACAACTGAACAAGTTCCAGAACAACCATAAATATGAATCAAGTTTTAAGTTTGTTTGTTCTTTTCGGTTTTAACCATCAACAACATCAAAGAAACCCTACAGACCAGCATAAGATACTAAACATCAACAAGATGCTCTTCATTAGCACATCGACCATCTCTCGAGATCACCTGCAACTTTATCTGCACCAAATCGGGGTCAGGTAAGTCAAGGGTAAACAGAAAAAGGTTTCACCAGGTGGGAGCTCACAAGAAGATAGTCAAGACCAAAATCAAATCAAATCAAATACAAATATATAACATGCAACAAATCAAAGTTCATAATGGCTCGAGAAGGACAGAGACAGACACACATACTTATCATGAGCACAAAAGTTTCGGAAGACAACAATTCAACCAACGATGCTGCATTGGTCCAATTATTGGGTATTTAAGTGACAAGTGACGACATACACAGAAGATGAGAACACATGAGATGTGAATTCTGCGGCAGATGTATGGTCATCCAATAAAAGACACAGTCCACAGTAAAGTTACGTCATAGAAAATTGTGATGATATCAATATAGAATAGGATAAGGGAGTCACAGTAACAATGGTAGGCATTTTAAGCACAAACCTGTTACAGACCAGTTAAAAATATCTTTAATAGTAGAATTGGGTACCAATCAAGAAAGGGAGGGGAAGACCTTTCAGGAGTTTGAATGAAACGATGAAAGTATAATATGACTTTTAAAGATGTCTGATCACATGATAGCAGAGAAAGATGCCATAGTATCTATGTAAGCGACCCTCTATAATGCGATAAAGGCTTGATTTCTTGTTTTCCTTGTCTCATGCACATAGAATATTCCGAATGACTTGTGAAGTGTTGTAGATAGACTACCTGAATCATGCCTTTGCCATTTTATCCCAATTTGGGACTGGCTAAGGATGAGATATAATTCTCAACCTGAGTTATTTTCATCAAGTTTTACATCAAAACAAGTATAGGCTCATCAAGGTTAACAAGACAGGTAGTGTGCACAAAAAGAAGCAAGTACACACGTAAACCACCACTAAATATTAACATAATGTTGCAAATTTTACATATGAAAAAGCAGCACAACTAAGAGCATAAGCAAAGAAAAAAAAAAAGAGGATTAAACAGAGAGCAAAAATGTATTGAAGAAAAAAAAAGAAGAAATAAACAAAGGAACAACAATTTGAAAAAAAAAAGTAAAATAAATGACATTGAAGGAGAGGAGATAGATGAACAAGAAAAGGGACAAAGGGAGAGGAAAAGTGACCTACAAGAAACGGGGAGGAGAAAGAAAGAGGGGAAGGAACAGGATCCTTGTGGTTGAACGAGAAGAAAAACATTAAAGAGAAAAATTGACCACTTCACAACATATCATCGATCAGGTAAAATGCAAACAACAGGCAAGCAGGTCGACGAATGAGCAAGTGACTTATGAGTGAATAATGACTTGACGACAGTGAAAAATTGTTGAGAAAAAAAAAAAAAAGAATCTATGTGTACTATCTCAAGGGAAGATGAGTATGGGACACAGTGAAGAAGCTAGGGCCCTAAGGATAGCTCTTCTGACCATGTGAAATGAAGGGAAGTTAGCAACTAGGGAAGACACGAAGAATGAGGATTGAGGAGTATAATGTGTGTGTAGGGTATGAAAAGATAGCACGTGAGCATTTCCTATTTCAATGCTTGAAACGCATATGAAGCAAGGG
Organism: Drosera spatulata; assembly: GCA_035668315.1. Classification (NCBI taxonomy): domain Eukaryota; kingdom Viridiplantae; phylum Streptophyta; class Magnoliopsida; order Caryophyllales; family Droseraceae; genus Drosera; species Drosera spatulata. The sequence continues at coordinate 2,616 of JAOVYX010018009.1, read as the reverse complement.
CATTCATCCAAAGCACGGATGCATCGCATGGCTCATAGCAATAAACAGAATAACATCCAAGAGAAAGCTACTGAATTGTGTGTTAATGACGCTCTGTGGAGAAATGTGCCCTAGCATACTCAGAGAGAAGATACTAAAGCAGAGAAGTATGGATTGGGAAAGCTGGTGCAACAGGGGAAAAAAAAAGATAAAGCTGAGAGAAGTTGTAAATCTGAGCAGAGAAAGAGCACCAATGCATAGAGTATGAGACATGGAAAGAAAGAAATACATGAATTTTAAAGAATGAGACAGATAAGCCAGATAATCTTGAGCAGAGGGTCACAAAAAAAGACTGAACAAGAATGAACAAGCATAAAGCAGATGGAGCAGAAATGCCAATATTGTAGTGAGGTAAGCAATACAGTATATAGTTATGTGAATAGAGACCAACAGGCGAAAGGTTTTGATGAAAAAAGAAAATACAACTACGTGTGTTTTTTATTGATAGTTTAAATGTTTTTCAAGTACAAGAAAAGTATCTCGGTATAAAGAAAGAAGTTAAAAAATGTTAAGCCACTACAAAGAGAACAACAAATGGATAAAGGAACAGAAGGAATGGGCAAGGTCATGAGACATAACTTCATGAAAATCAAACAAAACCTAGTTTAATATCTTAAAGGGAGTGCAAAAGATATCCTATATGCGCTGTTCCATGAAACACAATTTCAGTTTCAGCTGTGCTAAAGGAAACAAGAGAAAACCCTGCATAGCTCATTGACAAAAATGCATGCAATGCAACTCAAACAGCAACAACGAAATGGTCTACCATAACAAAGTGCCACAGAAATGCTACAAGGATATGAACTTATGAAGTAGAGGACCATAAAACAAAAGCAAGCACGTAGACCAGAAATGAAAATGACTATATTCAACCCAAAAAGAAGAGACCTTTCAAGAAAATGTTTTAGATAGACTATATGAATCCAGTACGAGAGAGACAAATCATACCTAGCATGCGGTCTGAAAGGCCCAGTAAAAGTCCGAGTATACTTCCCTAACTGGTCTTTAGGATAATTGTTTTGCAGCTCAAACGGCTTTGTACTAGCACTATATGAACCATAATCTCCATACCTGGAATCACCATATCCCCCAGAATATCCATAAGCTTGAGACGCACCATAGCTTCCCGCCACCATCCCATCAACCCTACCAGGAAAGTATGGTGAATGACTCGGAGCCCCGAGCATTCCGTCATAATAAGTTGTCAAGCCAGGGTTGTGATTGTACATGGCAAGATTCTGAGCTGCCGCAACTGCAGCCAACAACTGCTGTGGTGGATGCGCAGCATGGGATGTCACTGGTGGATGCGCAACATGTGATGGTGCTGGATATACATGTGACAGACCATGCATAGCCTGTTGTGGGGCTGCCTGACCAGTCCCTGGAGGCAATCCTTGAGCAGACACTAAAGGACTAGCCTGTGCCTGAACAGTCTGTGGTGGCACATCCTGCACGGTCTTAGGCAGCATGGAATGTGGAAAAGAAGACAATGCTTCCTGAGTTTTCAGAGGCAGCATCTGTTGTGGTGCACCTGCTGGAGCTGTAGGAACCACCGTGTCCTTCTTCTTGACCTCTTCATGCCTCTTGCAGTACAGTTGATGCCCCTCAAATATCTTCAAAGGCTCCTCTAAAGCCTTCCTCGCCCCTTCAACCGTCCTATACACAAAAATTGCAAATCCTCTAGACTTTCCTGTTTTATAATCAAACCCCAACGGCCCCTCCTCAATGTCCCCAAACTTCCTAAAGAATGCTGATAACTTCAATGGATCCGTGTCCTGCAAATGCAAAAAATAACAATAATTGGGTCCACACATAATTTATGGACAGCTTAATCACTGGGAGAAAAAAAGAACTCAAAACGATGAACAACATGACTAACAAAAATTGATCAAATTAACGCTCACAACAGATATTAACTATAACATGGTTACGCTCAAGGAGAAAATGTGGCTGCTCGCTGCAACAGCCACAATCGCCCTATCAACCAATGACAACCTCAGTGGATCATTGATTAAAACCAAAATTTTGCAAGAATAGAATATGATCGTAATAGTTACACCATCAAGAGGGAAATTTGTGTTGCAGCCACCAAAATTCTCCCTCAATCAACTTACTACATCATAGAAGCCAGAATCATAAATAAACACAAACAAGGACAACAAACTAAGCCTTTATCCCATAACAAGCAGTCGGCTATACTGTTATCACAATGTCATTCTCTCGTCTTGTATAAGTTATAATGTCCTCTGCGATATCATGATACACCTCATTATACCTAAGATTTCTTTCGAGCTCCTTGCAGATCAATGAACATTGATTTTAACGAATAACTATGCTAATCAACACCATCATCACAAACAAATTCAACAACAATTCCCGAACAAGACATAAAACCCGATACCTTCGGAACATGACTAACATATATCTTCCTCGTCCCCACCACGCCCGCAACCCCTCCTCCTCCACCCCCACCCCCAACCCCAGCTGCCGCCAAAACACACTGCACAACCCTCCCATTCCCAACCCTCTTAACCCTCTCCCTCAACGCCAACGCCGCCGCTCTCCTCTCCCTAAACC
>JAOVYX010018008.1:0-19131 GCA_035668315.1 Drosera spatulata | reverse complement strand
CCCCCACAATGGGCTCCATTGATTTTTTTTTATTTCCCATTTTGTTCTTTTTTACAATATTTAAAATCATTTATAATTTTTAATATATATAACAAACATTAAAAATAAATATATATTTCAACTCTACATATCAATATTTACAAAACAAAACAAATATTGAATATAAAAAAAAATTCATAAAAATATTGAAAATATATCAAATCATAATATATTTCATTTTCTTCAATTTTTTTCGATTTCAATCTTATCAGCTTTTTCATATTCTGATCTTATCAATTTTTTCAGATTCCGATTTTGTCGACTTTTTTATATTTCTTAAATTTTTTCGGATTTCAATCTTGTCAGTTTTTTCAGATTCTGATCTTATCAACTTTTTCATATTTCGATTTTGTCAACTTTTTTCATATTTATTCAATTTTTTCGGATTTCAATCTTATCCGCTTTTTCAGATTCTGATCTTATCAACTTTTTCAATATCATATTTCTTTTTACATGTTGAAAAAAATATATCATCAAGTATCATAATTTTATAAAACTTCTTCTTGATTTGACATTTGTGTCACTAATTTATGATTAGGTACGATTCCGTGTTTCCTTAGAAGCGTTGGAGAAAATACATCATCAGCTCACGTTATCTTGTAAACCTTCTCCTAAACTTGTCGGTTTGTGTCACTGTTATTTCAAGACTATATATGGATTACCATGCATGCATGATCTTGCACGATATTGGAATCAGTCTATCCCGATTTTATTATCTAGTATTTATCCTTTTTGACAAAAACTGTCTATGCATCAAATTATTTCTAACAATAACGAAGCACCATAAGATAGAACATCTCGACTTCTGGAGTTATTGCAAGGTCTACAACCGGATATGCGAGAACATATGATAGACAAGATTATCGATATAACGGATCTAACTCAAAGCACAGTTCGAATCCCCTCATATAACACAAAACATAAAGGTTAATCATCAAGTAAAGAGGAGCTCAGTTCAAAATGTATTCCTTCATTCTTGGAAATATCTTCTAGGGGATCTGTTATTTCACAAAAAAAAAGAAGACGTAGAAGGAAACAAGATCACGGTCTACCAATCTTGACTCAACCCAATCTTGGTCCTTATACTGACCGACTACCATAAGTCTTTTTGCGTTATATTTCCCGCATCATCGATGTTCGAGGTGACGATTATTATGGATTCAGAGCAATAACAGCACAACTCGATTATTGTCAAGACGAATGAGCTCGAGTACGAATAGATCTCATGGAATAGAATATTAAACAAAACTCAATATGATACAATATATCCAGAACAAGGTGTTACAGATAGGTTACTGCACTCACTACATTACTTCGACTCTGTTGCGGGTATGGAGCACTGAATGGATCGTATGTCTTTGGGATAGTCATTGTTTCAAGGTATAATGTTGTGTTGCATACATTCGATGCAAATGTTTTGGCTTGTTTTACGCATTTGCCACTGAGGTTCCCTCCGACTGAAGTCCAGAAACGTCGTGAAATAACTATTGTCTATGTCGGGAATCACTTTGTTCAACTATTTCTACATCCTCATTATCCTATACCTTCAATCCCGAGATGGTGGTGGGAGAACGCATCCAATGCAACTCGAGGATGGATCGATAGTTATACAGTTCGTTTTCAACTGTGGAATGAAGTAATGAACATCAATCAATGTGGTAGACAATATTTTGGAGGAACGAATGAATAGGATAAAATTTGTATATGTTTAAGTATTATTAATATGTATTTATTTATAATATAATAAATTTTTTTGATATTCAATATTGGTCTTATTTTGTAGATATTGATATATAGAGTTTAAATATATATTTTTTTAATGTTTGATATATATATTAAAAATTATAAACGATTTTAAATATTATACAAAAAAGGATAAATTGAAAAATTGAAGAAAAAAAAATAAGTGAGACTCATAGGGATGAGTTCGGGGGTGATTAGGAGAGCCCGGAGGAGGCTTATAAGTTCTGTTTTTTGCAGGATGCTCCCAGGTATAGATTTACCATGGGCCTTAATTTGGAAGATCCGCGTCCCACCTAAAATCAGGTCCTTTTTATGGAGAGCGTGTGCCGACTGTTTACGCTAGACAATTTGCAACAAAGAGGAGTTGAAGTGAAAAAAATATATGCACTGTATGTGAGCGTACATCGGAATCCACTATCCATGTGCTGAAACAATGTCAGTTAGCTCAGAAGATATGGTGTGGGAAGCCTAAGGTACACAATCCTTCGAACCAGCTTTCCTTCGGTGACTGGTTTTTCATAAATTTGGCAGCTCTGTCAGAGATGGAATTGGAGAAAATGGCTATGTTACTGTATAACATTTGGGATAATCCAAATGCTAAGGCTCATGGAGGGCAATGCAAGCCGATGAACGTCATTGATCAATTGTCTGAGGGTTCGACATGAGGAATACAATAAAGTGCAGATCAACCACTAGGAACTACTGGTTTTTCGAGCCTTGGTGCAATTATTCGTGATCATCTGGGTGAAGTTCGATGGGCAGGTAGCTGCAATGTGCCGCATGGGCTTGATCCAGTGGTCGGAGAAGCATCGGTGATACGATTAGAGCTTGAAGCTGCAACGCTAGCTAGCCTCGATGGAATTAGGTTGGAATCAGATTGTCAGGAAATAGTGAAATTAATTAGGGTTGGGAAAGATGATTTGTCAATGCAGGTAATGGTTGTCGAAGACTGTCTGCAGCCAGTGAATGCGTTTCATGATGTTGATTGCTTTTGGATATGTAAAGAGGTATGAAATGGTCTTTTATAAGTCCTTGTTAGAATATTGATCCGTGTGTTATACGAAATGAATAAGGATAATATAAATAAATAGTATGAAACTTATCTATATAAATTAATATATATTAACGGGATAGTTTTTTTTTTTTTTATAAAATCTATCAAAAGTTATTATTTTATTATATCACTAAAAAAAGTACGACCGGTTTTAAAATTTGATCGCTAATTCAACGACCAATTCGATCACTAAAACATTTAACGAGTGATTTTTGAAAACGATCACTAATTTAACGACCGAATCGATCGTTAATATAATTTAGCCACCGCTTCGATCGTTAAATGCGTGTTATTTAAAATTTCAGATCTCGTGTTTTCTTCCCCATTTCCCTTCCCCCAATTTCACTCTCAAATTCAATGCCGCCGCACCAGCACCACCGCTACCTGCTGCCAACCCGAGACCACCCCCACCAACGGTCACCGCCCTAGCTACCTATCGCCACTGTCACCGTAGTCGTAATCGTCACCGCCATTCACTGTGTGCCACCGCCATTCACTGTCCGCCACCACCGCCTTCGCAAGCCGACATCGCCACCGCCACCACCAGTGTTCGCCATCGCCATTGCATCTGTGTGCCGCCACCGCCATCCCCTAGTCCCTGTCTAACACCAAACAACACCGTCACCGTTGGAAGGCTTCGTGAATTTTGGATTGTTTATAAATATTTAGTTTAATTTAATTATATGTTTGGTTGATGAATTTTGGGTCGATTATGGCTAATTTGGATGAATGTGGGTTGTGAGATGATGGTGATGGATAAGTTGGTCGACAGAGATGAATGATGATATTGGATGAGTTGTGAAAAATATATCGTGATGGATGAGTTGTGAAGGATGTGTATTTATGGATGAGTTGTGATTTTTGGATTGTTATTATGAGTTTTATTTGTAAATGATTGAATTGGTTGTTTTTAATTAGGTTTAGGATTTCTTGAATTGGTTATGATTTTTGTTGAATTGCTTGGGTGATTATTCAATGATGGTTTGGACGATGGAGTTGGATGACGCTCGTATGGGCGATGTTTATAGTTGTTTTGGACGCTTGATTGGTTTGAGGCTTTTGGACGGTGATTGATAACCTGATGACAGGACAAAGGAATTCTCGGTAAGTTAAACTTTTTACACCCTTTTTTGATTAAGTTTTTTTATTTTAATATATATTATTTGTAGTTTAATTTCTTTGTCTTTTTTTTTTTTTTTTTTTGTTATATGTAGGTGGAGTTCAGAGCTCGCCGTGTCATGGTGGTGGATGAGTTTTTGGCCACGCAGAAGTCGGGGACGCAGCTCACTCCGGAGCAGGAGCGCACATTCACCAACCAGGCGTACCTCGACGCAGTGGGATGCAAGAACGGGTATGTCTATGATCTCGGATCGGTCTCCTCGGTGTATTATCCCAAGGAGGCGCGATCCTCGATCAATAGAGTATCAACATCTGTCGACCGCTTCGAGATTTGATCGCTGAAGGAGGAGATGGCAACTCTGAAGGCAAAGATGGAGAGGATGGCTCAGATGATGTCCCAGTACGGAAGAGGACCTTTTGATCGTCGTCCGGATGATTCTTATGATCCATCGCCACCGCCACCTCCATATCCTCCAGAGCAAATCCATAGTTTCTAGGCGTATGTGGATATCTATCATTTCTCTAGTTTGATGTATTTTTATAACCCTTTTTGATTTCATACACAATTTTCGTATAATAAACGATTTGTTTGATATCATTTTTGTGTTTTTCTCATGTTGTTTTGGTGTATTTTCAAGTGTTGGTGTTGGATTGTGGCTACGGGAGGTTAGATGGATGGGTTTAGGGTGATTTAGACCTAGTTTGCATCAAACTTTGTATCACACAGGGGAATTTGAGGAAACCAGGTTTGGGTACACAGAATAACGTATTTAGCGATCGATTCGGTCTCTAATTAGCGTCCGAATCGATCGCTAAATACTTCATGACTGAATCCTTTTTGGTCGCTAATTCTGCGACCGAAATACAAAGGTCGCTAAACAGCGACCATCATATTTGCGACCGTTTTTGTGACAGAAATTCGATCGCAATCATTGATTAGAGACCGTTTTTACTGTTTAGCGATCGAAATTTTCCGTCGTTAAAGCCTGTTTATTTTATAGTGTAATAAAAAACGATTTCATATATTGAACTCTTAGGATTTCTTATGCTTATTTCTTTATGAAAAATTTTGCATATATAATTATTATATATTTTTTATTTGATTCAAATATTTTATGTTAAATTTGAGATATTAACATTTGATTATAATTATAGATATGATTGTAAAGATTTTTTTGAGTTTTGATCAAATAGTTAGGTTAAATTTAATATCGTCAATATTTAATCTCGATTTTTCAATTCATCATCAAAAATCATAAATTAATTGGATAAGATTTCTGTTAGTTTAAATAAAATGAAATTAGTTCATTATTCATTAAAGATTTTAAATGAGGATAATACACTGTCATACCATTTATTGCTTAAAAAAATTGACTAATACGATATATATATATATATATATATATATAAGATGTGCTAGGGAGCACGGTAGGGACACTACGTTACTGTTGCATATTCTCTTCTTACGCAATCTGGATAAAGAGCAATAACATCCCTCACGATGAGGTTTTTTTTTAAATAAAATATAAAATCTCCGGGTATTAAGAAACAGGTTTTCTACATAAAAATAGGGTTAAGGTCTGTGTATATCATGTTATCTTATAGTGGAGTCCTTCCCATACACTGCACTTGGTAGGATTACATGGGTACGTTCTTTTTTCTTTAGATTGATTCAGTAAATCTAAATCAAGTTATCATAATTTAATTTTATAATCAATTTGATCACTAAAATTTAACCCACTTTAACAGATTTTAATCCGATATTTATCAATCGTTGTAAATTATATCATCGGTTTAGTCTTTATGTTATAAAAGTTAGCTACTTATATGTTTCAAAGTATAAAAGACATCATTTTGAATTGTGTTTTTTACAATCTTTGTTTTTTTTCCCTTTATAATTGTTCAATAAATAAGATGATTAACAAAAAACATTGAAGAAGATGAAATTTATCATTTTTGTTATAATTTTTGTCACAAAGACAAGATTTCATCAAATAAAAAGAAAATCACATAATTCCTTCTCTTGGATATCATAGTTTTTTTTATTATGTTGATTTTTTAAATATCAGAAACACAATCCATTTTATTTCTATTATAAAATAATGTATTTTGGATTTTATTCAATAATAATAACGATTTTGTTTTTTATAGTATAAGTAATTTTTCCTTTTATCACATGGTGGAAGTATAACTTTTCCATCATCATTGATTCAACAAAATTTTTTTGCCAAAACGAATCCTCTCTCTATTTCCCTGAAAAACGTCACTCATCTCCCCCACGTTATCCCCGATCATCGACCAAGTTCCCACCCAGTAAACATACGAAACAAACACAACCCATCCCCTCCCTTTCTTCAAACCAAACCCTCACCAATCCCATCACAAAGTAACACAGGCGCTCCAATCCCTCGATCTCCTCATCCAACCATGGTTCGATTCTCGATCCCCAACGACGGCGCAGTCCCAGACGACGACTTCCACTCCGCACCCAAAAGGAAGCGAACAACTTCTCAGCCATCTCTCACCACCCCACAACAACAAACACAACAAAACCCTTGCAAAGAGGGGATGGAAGTTTCCAGAGAGGGCGAAGGGGATTCGGGCAAGGCTGTGGTGTCGTTGTTCTTGTCTGATCCTGATGTGCTCGATTGCTCTATTTGCTTCGACTCGTTGACTGTTCCTGTTTATCAGGTCTGAGATTTTTACCTGATCTTTTACTCTCTAGTCCCAGATAAATTTGGATGCGGTTACTTGGCACCATTATTATGGTATGCATTGATTTTTTTTTTCCTGGTAAAATGTCATAAAGTACTTTTTTTGTGGCACCATTATCATGTTATGTTTATTTCATTGGGCCGTTGGGTTAGAGATGATAGCTTATGCATCTTAGAATTTGGTAAGTTGTATTGTTTGGGATAAGCGGTTTATGTTTGGTTTAAGGAGAACAAAAAGCTTTGCTATGAATCTATGATGAAGCACTTGTAAGTTCAATAATGAAGCTATGGTCTTGCTGTTTCGAAAAATCTGCTTCAATCTGGCCAATTTGGTCGCATTACGTATGTAGAGTGGAGTTACGTTCCTTTCATAACGATAATACAGCCAGTGAGAAATGATGTTCCTGTATATGATACTACTCTTGCAAAAATGTGGCCTTTTATTCTCGTTTTGTTGTTTGAAGATTGAGCAGACAACTGAAACCCATGGTTGGCTTGCTTTTTTACCTGCTTTTTGGTTGATTTGATTGTGAGAGTAGTTACTGAAGTTCATTGGATTGCCAAGTTTAGAGCTTGGTTGTGGAAGATTTTTCCCAAGCTCAGCCATCTCTGTTTCCTCCTAATTCCAATGCCTTTGACAGTATCAGTCTTATAAAAGAGTTTATAGGCGATTCTTGGTCTTCGATGTTCTTTTTCCTTTGTTCCATCTTGTTAGTCAAGATTGGATTTCATCAATGTAATTATACGATGCCTTTGGTTTTACTTTGAAGAATTAGTTGTCATAATGTTTAATCTTTTGCAAGTTACTGTCTAAACGTTTCGTGGTCATGTGAAATTAGGTTTATATCACTGATTGAACAGAGTTATCCTATTCTATTTTTTCTCTCATGTCTCCTGTTCTCCACTTATGTTCTCTTCTGGGTTTATAAGCACCTGACCTGATGAAAGGATAGTACTTGTTATCACTTCTTAGTTTAATGCGACAGAAAGACATATCATTGAGGATTAATAAATTAATTTGCAGTTTGCTCTGATTTAGGTATCCATAATTTTCTGTGAATGCTAATATTCTTGTTCCTGCTTTCTTTTCATTAGTGTGAAGATGGGCACATAGCGTGTTCTTCCTGCTGCAGCAAGCTGAAGAACAGGTGCCCTTCATCCTGTAGGAAACTTGGTCCCAACCGTTGCCAAGCTATTGAGAAAGTAATTGAATCAGTCAAAGTATCCTGCTGTTATGTGAACTATGGTTGCAAGGCGTTAATTAACTACTGTCAAAGACACGAGCATGAGAAAATATGCATCTATGCACCTGTTCATGCCCTTTTAGCAGCTGTCTGTTCCGTGGCTTGGCTTCCAAGTTGTCACATCATATTTGCCTACATCATTCTGATTCTGTGGTCCACTTCTCTTTCAACAGTCTCTTCCCAGTTTCTGCAAAGTGGAACAACAAGGATGACAAATTCATCCTGCTCCAAGAAGAGAAAAACAGGGTTTTGTTCGTCATGGAAAAACATGAAGGCACATTGAATATTAAATGCATGGAGGTCTGCCCAGACAAGGGAAGCTTCATCTATGATCTTGTAGTTCGAAACAAGAGCAGCTCTCTGAGGTTTCAGTCCACCACCAAGTGTGTTGAAGGACAAGCTGGTGATCTTCTTACATCTGACTGTCTACTCCTTCCCTTCAACTTCTTTGTTTCTGACATTATCATCGAGCTCTGCATTTGGAGCCAATACGCTTCTTGTCCAGACATCAGTGATCGTATTGCAGTTATCTGAACTGCATGTTGGATAACAAATGAATCTTGGTCATGAAGTGGGACTTATCCAGGTTCTTGTGTTTCCGGCCGTTGCTGATCTTGACAGGACTTGCGGGGTTGATTAATGGCCTATGGCAATGTCCATAGCCAAACTATGGAAAAAGAAGTACTAGTAATAGATTTGCCACATAGTAACGTGGTACAATTGGTTTTGTGAGTCAAAACACTCGTATGTGCTGGTCACAACCCTCAGCGTCTGAGTACGTGGAAACAGTTTCGGCCGCTCTTGCAGGTGATGCTGTGTGAAAAGGCTTTTGTTGATCAATGGGTTTCGTTCCTCCCATTTTTCGTGAGCGGTGTCAACTATAGCAGCCTGTTGGTGGTCTGACTCTGACCTTGTATGTCTGTAAATCTACCTGGGTATCGAGCTATGTTGTCTCTTGGAGTATGTTGTATCAGTATGTTGCATCTTAAGTATGCCCTTCATTTAGATCTGTAAATCTGATATAATGTATCTTGCCACTTGAGATGTACTATTCTATATAATAATATTGTAATACTATTAGAAGTCTGGTGAGAGCAAGCGTTTGCAGTGTTATATGTAGATTAGGAGTTTCTCTAACCATTGTCAGTTGGTTAGAATGTGAGGTTATGGATAATAACATGGTTGCTCGCAATTCAAACCAGGCAAAGGACAATGATGAGGGGCCAGACATTTTTTTTTTTTCATCCCAAATATATTATGAAGATGAACTTTTTACATTTATCCAAAGTAATCGAACAAAATCCAATTCATTTTGATATTATTTTTCATAAATCGTATAGATAATGATAGTCTAACCTAACATAACATAATGATAGTTTAAGATATACCACCTAGAGAATATCTACTGTTAGACCGTATAGATAGATAAACCGTTATCATTGCCCTCCTGGCCTCTTCTATCTCAACCCAGTCGGTTTTTCGGATTAGGCAAACCAGACACCACCCGACCGTCAAAACCATCCGCCGTCGCAGCAAAACACAAACACCGGCCATATCCTCTCATAATGAACGCGGCGGCGGTAACGCTGAGGCGCTGCTTCTGCTCCTTCACCACCACAGCAGCAACCACTTCTCCTCCTCCTGCTTCGCCGAAGAAGAAGCCTCTCGTCTTCTTGGGCTCTCCTCAGGTTTCTCACATGTGCCCCTAATTGGACACCACTTCGGACAATCTTATCGCTAGTACTGACGCCATTGTTGTTTCGCAGGTCTCAACGAAGGTGCTCGATGCTCTACTCGCCGCCTCGGAGTCGGACAATTCCATCTTCAAGGTATTATGAAGACATTTTTGTTGAGGCATTTGAGTTTTTGAGTTAGTTGTATGTGGCTATCGTGGAGTGCGTGTGGAATTTTGGTAGTTCATTTGAATGGGATTGGGTAGGGAAGCAAAAGGATTGATTCAGTTGATGTTCATCCAGGGGTGAGTTTTGTAAGGATCGGAACAATGCAACACCGGGACAATGAGTGGGATTATTTTTAGTTGGGAAATGTTCTGAAAGGGAGGAGGAAATCTGCACATGGGATTGTGAGATGAGGTCACATCGGATGATTTGAGGGTCACATCAAAACAATGTGGAATGGATCGTCTCTCGCTTGTATTAACCTATTAGGAAGCAAACGAAGTAGAGCAGAAAATAGAATATCTGCAAAGACACGATTTTTACGTGGAAAACCAATCAATGTGAAGAGTAAAAAACCACGGGCTGAAGCCGACTTCAAAGCTCCATTATCAGTGGAATAATGGGTACACAAAGTCCTCTCTAGATACCACTAGATGTAATAGCGATTGCAAACAATCCCCACCACACCAATAAACTAAACGAGGGATAAACACCCAAAATGGTCGAAAAATCTGTAGCCAACTTCGGACTGCGATAACTCAGACAATACAGCTTCAAATGACATATCGTCAGTTTCTAATCGAAGATTGATGAGTTAGGAACACGCTCATCAAATTTCACCATGATCCGACACCATTTGGACCTCCGTTCAGTTCTGAAAGTCGACAGGTCTGTGCAGAAATCAACCTGCAAAATCTGTCGAAAGAGCCCCCTGTTACTGCTGCTGTCAGCTGCGATTCTCTGGTTTGGTTTTCCTGATGAAAACCCAATTTTCCCTCTCTTTTGGCTGCTGATACCAAAAGGTAAAACTCTCACGTTTTGATCGAACGTGGCTGCCGTAGATCTGGTCTCCAAGACCCTAGAGATCTGAAAACACACCTATATATAGTTTTGGTGCATAAAAAAATCAACCCAATTAAACTAGGCCTTTCCATTTAATTAGATATGGGCTTATTTCATCGGGTTTCTCCACAAAGGAGTGAACCCGGCCCAACAACATCGGCCGCACTGAATCATTATGACTCTGCCCTTCATATGGGATTCTCTAATTTTGTCAATGGACATTGGTAACTTGAAGTTTGAACTAGCATCAACATATGAACTAGAATTAGAAGTGTTTATTCTCCATGCTACCTGCTCTCATCTTCATGGTAATAGCCCGGAATGAGACTCAGTGATGAAGTTATCCCATATCTCAACAATTTGTTGTGTGCAATTCTCCAAGTACTGCACCATATGGGGGAGATGACACTCTTTGGTCCACATAGCCGACTCAAAAGTGAGAAGAGCTACTGGTCAGTGCCTTATTTGAGAACTAACAGAGCAAAATTCTTATTTACACTATCGGCCGTGCATATGGATTGAGATTAATGCTAAGGATGTATGAGACTAGTATGTTTACCATTGACTATGAAACCTGTTGGGAACCCTGCAAAAAGGTCAATGGGAGAAGGATGAATTTTGTTGAGTGCCACATTACTTCTTGGGGTGTGAAATTCGGTGTAGTTAAAAGTTCCAATCGGAACTCTTTTTTTCGGCCTGCATCAAACCTTCAGTCAACCACTTCCTAACCCTAAAGTTCCTCCACCGAATTGCAATATGGAGTCATCCCCAAATATCTTGGTAGATTCAAAGCTAAAAGAGCTTGACAATCACATGGCCACTATTTATGCTCTTCTTTCAAACTGCATATAAGAATTGTATCAGTGTAGGCACCTTATTCTGTGAACTGTGTCTCTGTCCGTTTAACTTGAACACGCTCATTCTGCTGTTGTGGGGAAGACTGCATAATTTCAGACCCACACTAACTTTGCTTGTAGTAACAAGTAGCAACCAGATAGTAGTTAGTTCTCTACTATCCAAATAGTTTTTGAAATGAAGCATTGATGTGATTGTAAGGATATGTTGTGTGCTCCTCGTTGTCTTTTCCTTTTATTCACTGAAGTTCTCATGCTGTTTTGAATTATGCTGTTTGCTAACAAGGTTGTGCAAAATCCTTAGCATCTTTATATTTTGACATGCGATAGCTTGCGGCAATTGTCACTCAACCACCGTCACAAAGAGATAGAGGGAGAAAGCTCATGCCATCACCAGTTGCACAGTACGCGCTTGATAGAGGCTTCCCTGATGATCTAATTCTTACTCCGGAGCGTGCTGGTGAGGTAACATTGTTTGTGGTCGACTTATGGAAGTGACATTTTATAACCTATAAATCTAAGCTACATGTATCCGGTAATGGGCGTTTTTCCTTCTCTGGATCTCTTTCCAGAATTACTACTGTAGAAGACTGATGGCTTTTGAAGTTTTGATTTACTTACAAGTCCCTTAGTTATGGATCCTTATGGCTTAATAAGGCTAAAAAATTCGGATAACAGGGAGTCTATGTTCCATATTGATTATCACAACCAGAAAAACTCCGTCTTTCCACAATCCGTACTAAGTAGAATCAGCTACATGAATCGAATTCCCTCGATGTAGGCAACACTCTTTTTCATAAACATTTACTTCCTCCATCCCATATTAAATAAAACACTTTCCTATTTGGGTTGTTCCCAAATAAATAAAACGTTTTCTTTTTTCGTAATCTTTTTAAATAAAAAATATCAAATCTATCTTATCTGTTATAGTACACTTCACTGACTTCTCTCCTAACTTTTACAATAAACTCCACTACCACTAAAAAAATATTCTTTCTTTACCAAAATCCACATAAATTCAACATACACATAAATGCTTGTGCTAGGTCAAAGTGTTTCGTTTAATTTAGGACGGATGTAGTATTTTTTATTTTATTTTTTCCGTTTAGTTTCCGTCTTCAAAGTCCAAAGACTTCCATGAATATCTAGATGAGAAGGATCAACACCATGCTTTTAAGTAAAGTTAGTTTCTCTCTTCCTCAGAGGAAAGGGCTCATTCTTATTCAGTTACTTATTTACTTGGTGTTTGAGTCGCATCAGATTTGTTGTTTGATTCTCTCTACTTCTGCACAACTTATTGCTGTCTGTGGCTTGATTTGCATATTTCCTTCTTTTTGAAATTGATTCAGGTTGTAGCGATCATTACGCCTTATTATACATATAAAAAAGACTTAGGGCCTTCTTGTGAAGGAACAATCCTTTATTTATTACCAGGCATGCGTCCAAAATGTTTGAGGGTTGTACGTATCTATCATGTCAAACCATCATAGCTTTTATACTCAGCCACACTGATTATTTTGTATAATTTGAAACCGTGCCTTATTCTTCCAGGAAGTGTTTCTTTCCAGTCTAAAATCTCTGCAGCCGGAGCTTTGCATTACCGCAGCATATGGGAATATTTTGCCCAGCAAGTTTCTGAAGATTCCAACTAAAGGTATTAATTTTTCACTTGTGATTTCTTGATGCTTGCTCGAGAATGGTTATTGGCTTCGCTAGGAAAAGTCCAGGTATGCAACACTGGAGTTCTGTGTAGTATATCCTAGCATAATGTAAAATGTTTTTCTATATACCCATGTTTCTTCCTTGTTTTGGTCGAAACTTCAGGGCTAAAAGTGGAAGGATTGATTCTTATAAGGGAAAGGAAAACACAACAACCAAGTTCTCCCAAGTCCCATCAAGTACATGATCTAGGGAGGTTCAAGATATGCACAGTATTACCATGTTGTAACACAGAGAGTCTGTTACGATGCTCTATTAAAGCGTCGACCCGCGACTACATTGTTGGGGGAAGGGTTGTTTGCCACCGAGTCAACCCTTATTGACAATATTGATGCTCTATAAAGATAACTCAATAAAGCGAATTTTTGAAAATTTTGCAAATGAAAATTGTCGAATCCAAAAGAGAAATTCTGATAGCAGGTTATTCGGTTAATTCACTTTGAATGGGAGTAGCACTCAATTTATACCACGTAGGGATAGTATTTTCGTAGCATCACTTTCTGGACTGTTGCTTTCTTGAGTCCCTTTTTTTTAACACAAAATTATAGTCCCAAGTCCTAACCTTCTCAATTTCTATTCTTGTATTCAGGAACAGTCAACATACACCCTAGTTTGCTGCCTCTGTACCGTGGTGCTGCTCCTGTTCAAAGGGCACTGCAGGTTGTTATGTTTCCTTTTTATGATACTGTTAGTGCTTGTAATATTGCAGAGGCCATAACAACTACATGATCTTGATTCTTGACTTCCGGGATTTGATCATCTTATACTTGCACTGAAAATTTGTATATTGTACCCATGCTAGGACGGAGTCAAGGAAACAGGAGTCTCCTTAGCTTTTACTATACGGGCTCTGGATGCAGGACCCATCATTGCATGGGAAAGATTTCCAGTTGATGATCATATTAAGGTATGCACTACTTATGTCGACCCGTTCATTGTGGTGCTTGTCTTTAATGTACAAATATTCTTTGCAACATCGATAATGGCAATAAAAAGTTGGTGGAATGAACTCCTTCATAAGGTATAGAGAAGGTAATCAAGGTATTACTAGAGACTAGTTTGAGACCCTGCAACCGTGATATTTAGCATTTGATATCGGTTGAGGCAGTTGAATCAATGTCCACGGCTTATCCATGCTTCCTTCCCAGAGAGGTTCTCATTTGTAGGGACAGATAAGCGTGAACTTCTAGCAGAGCAAGTCCCCACACTTGTGATGTTTCTTGCTTTGCACCATTTCTGTGGTTCTTATGCTCGTGCTTCTCTGAGTAAAACACTAAAACTGCAGATCCTATCTTAAAGGAACTTTTTTTTTACTCGGATGGACATTCGTGTCGCGTAGTTGGCTAGATGAGTATATTCCCCAGATTATTTCTTGACTGTGCATGTTTATTATTTATGGACCAGAGTTGTAGAAACTCAACTCTCATACTATACTGTTTTTCAAGGTTACAATGCCATGACTAATTTATCTGATATCTTTCTTGCAAACTTTTTCCTGGTACATTTTTTATTTGTACTATGCCTGACGGATAATTCTTTGCCAATTTATATGCAGGCGCCAGAACTGCTGGATTTGCTTTTCGGTCTTGGTTTGTGCACTAGAAACCTTTTTTACATAATTCAGTGTTTCCTTGTTTATGGATTCTGTAGTTGGTATATTCCCTTTCAATTCATATTGCTGATGTGCTTGAATATACGGAACATTGTGCCAAATTCTTCCAGTCATAACGGAAGCATGAGGGAGGTTTTCGCTCACAGCTTAAATTACCTTGAGTGCGAGGGTCTATTTTTGTTTGATATTCAAACCTGTGACTAAGATACTCTTGATATCAGTGTCTAACCAACAGTCTTAACCCATCCCTCTCTTATTTATGAGTATAAACTTTTGATTTGTATAGGATCTCAACTTCTGATGTGTGAGCTTCCCTCAATCCTTGATGGATCAGCAATTGCCAAAGCACAACCTCAGGATGACTCAAAAGCAACTCATGCTGCGAAGGTATTCTTTTCTGCAGTGTGACTTTGGGTCAGAGAACTGTGCTTGGAGTTTTATAATCCATAACATTTTTGGGCATAATTATATGAGACTCAAACAAGCGTTATCATCGGTGGTTTGTTGTTTTGGGCTCTGAAATAAGCATTGCATTGGAGTTGTCACGGACCTTGGCGGAGTTGGAGGTAGAGTTCCTATATTACATAGATGTTGGCTAAGGTGATTCTAGTGTACCCTATCTTGGAGAGAGATCATGATGAAATAAGAAGGGAGTTATCAAATATGCATGAATGTGTATCTCAATCCTCAAACAAGAGCTCCTACAGCAACTCTACATAAGAACATATAGCAATGAACTACGAGACAGCTTTTCCTATGTTAAGGTGTTAATTTACAGCAAGCGGTAAACAAACTTCTTCCGCCTTTGCAGGTTAGTCCAGTTGAATCATGGCTGAGCTTCGACCAAGAGGCTTCAGTCCTGCATAATAAGGTAAAGATGCGTGCTTGCCTAGTTTTGACTCGGAAGAATGACAAACCATTTCCAGGTTCGGGCATTTGCAGGATGGCCAGGAACTCGTGCCAAAGTTCAAGTCATAGATCCAGGGAATGACTCTAGAAGCATTCTAGAGATGAAGGTCATCTCCACGAGGATCTCGGATGCTCAGGGTTCTCCAAGAAATGAGCCAGATGATGTCACATTCAGCAAGGGAGCCATAATATTCCCATGTGGTGAGAACACCGAACTAGAGGTGAGATCCCTTGTCTTGGGTGCGAAGCAGTATGGTAGATGCAGTATTTATCTTGATTCTCGACTAAGTCGAACAGTTTCTTGTGGGTTCATCTGCAGCATGAGCTTCGCAGACTGGTTCATGTTTCTAGATATTTACCTAGTGCTCAAAGAACAGTGGCTGAATAGAAATGAAGTTGCAGAATGTGAGAATGTATGCTCATTATTTGTAGTGATCAAAATACAGGTTCTTGAAGTTCAACTCCCTGGCAAAAAAGTGGTAACTGCTGCTGCCTTTTGGAACGGCCTGCGTGGCCGAAATCTGAAGAAGTTGTAGGCAATAACATTGCGTAAACTTCAGCTTCTTTCTGCTGTGCTCGGGCAAGATACGACTTCATGGAGATACAAGAGCTTTGGTGGTACACCGATGGAAAGCAAGCTGCAGACGCAAATCACATTGCTTGAATTGCAGAAGGTGAGAAGGGTGTGACGAAGAGGATGATTTTGCAGTATGAAGGTTTAGAGGTCGATGCGGACTTATTTATTGC
Organism: Drosera spatulata; assembly: GCA_035668315.1. Taxonomy (NCBI): domain Eukaryota; kingdom Viridiplantae; phylum Streptophyta; class Magnoliopsida; order Caryophyllales; family Droseraceae; genus Drosera; species Drosera spatulata. The sequence continues at coordinate 2,636 of JAOVYX010018008.1, read as the reverse complement.
TATGATTTTTAAGTAGTTCTTCAAGTTCTTTATCTGGTCATTCAATTCTGTATCCAGAATTTTGTTTTGGCAGGAAATTTTTAATAAAAGATGATTTGAAATCAGTGAAATCCCTGTACTGTTGTACTGAATGAATGATTGTTGTCTGCCCGAACACTTCTTTTGCCACTTTGTTATATTAATAAATGGGCATGTCTTTTGTGCTGCAAAAGACCATTAATCGACTGCTGCAAGGTCGCTGCGATCATTTACTGGTTTACTACCACTTATAATCCGTCTTTTACGCGCTTATTTGAACTCATATCAAACACATCCTCACAGTAGGAGAAAGTTCCCAACTGCCAGTATCTTGTGCTTACCATCGTGGCCCATCACCTCTTACTCTTTCTGCATATGCAAGTGATAAGTTCATACCCTCTGCGAGCAGATAATTAGTTTTTTTTATTATTGGAAGGAGAGATTAACAGCTAGGTTAAAAATAACAATGTAGCGAAGATGTGCCGACCGTTAACAATACAACGAAGATGTGAGTGTGTATAATGATCAATTTTCTCTATTTTTACTTGTTGTCTGAGGAAAAATGAATCATAGGGGTAGTTTTATGACATTGCTCGGTTTTCAAATCATCTTAAGTTGAATTTTCGATTTTATCCCTTTAATTTGTTCTTTTTCTTTAATCTGATACCCGTTAACATGTTAACATCCGAGACGACAATCACTAAATTCAAGTGATTACAATCATATAGCGATTCACACTACTCTCAAATCTCACACCATCACCAGCTCTCACTCTATCCCTTATTCGACATTTAACCAATGCCAAAATTTATCCCCAATTCTCAAATCCAACCCTAATCCTAACCCTAACCCTAGTTTTCCTTTTCCCAAACCAATCTCTCTCTACCTTCCTCTTCATCCCTCTCTTCCCGTCAAAGCATCTCAAAGCACATATCATATTCTCACTTCTAATCCCTTATCTCCTCGTCGGACTCCCTAGCTTATATCCTTGATCCCAAATCTTATCGTACTGTTTGTATTTAAAAAAAGGAGTATAACTCTTCGAATATTTTAGCAGTAAAGATGCTTGCCATTAATTCAAACATATATACCATTAAAATTATGCAAAAGCTTTCTCCTAGGGTTTCCTTTGGAGCTTTTCTCTTATCTAAGGGAGTTTTCTCATCGATGAGTGGCAGAGAAGGCTCCCGTCCTCAAGAGGGCCAGGAGATTGATGAAGTGGTGGCGCAGTTGGGAAGGAAACTTCGTTTGACCCTTGAGGAACGGGATGCGGTTGAGCTAGGCGAGGGTCCATCTCCTCCCACGGATGAGTTCGAAGATCGAAAAGCTTTAGCCAAACTGGTGGGTGCAAGAACCATTTCTATCGAAGTCCTCAACCAGTCAGTCGTCAATGCTAAGGCGGTGTCGGATGATGTAGAATGTAAGTCGATGGGGGACAACTTGTTCTTGTTCAAGTTCCAAACGACTGCCGATCCTGTGCATGTTCTGGAAGGGGGACTATGAGAGTAATCTCTTGATGATCTGTAAGTATGAGGCATGTAAACAAATCGAAGATTATAGCTTCGATCGATGCCGATATGGGTTCAATGCAATCATTTCCTGTTGGGGTTCATGCGTAAGGAGGTAGCAGAAGCCATGGCAAGGAAAACAGGAGCTATCATATCAATCGATGTTGACGGGGACGGAGAAGCTCGAGGAAGTTGTTTCAGAATGAAGGTGAATCTAGACATCACTAACCCGTAGAGCAGAAGTATGATGACCAGGTGGACGGATGATCATCAGAGTTGGGCTTCGTTTAGCTATACGAACCAGTGTCGTATTTTTGTCTTTGGTGCGGGATTATCGGTCATAGAGTGTGTGACTGCTCAACAGATCCGGATTGGCAGATTGATGACCAACAGGGCCTAGTCGAGCGGTTCCAGTATGGATCATGGTTACGAGCCGTCCCTCCTAGGAAGCAAAGCATAAGGTTCATCAAAGTTGGTGAAAGGTCTCGGCCATCCTAGCGACAAACATGCCAAAACACATCGTCTGATTCGGAATCTGACGGTTCAACCAAAGACAGATACCAGACGAAACTGGATCAAGCGATGGTAATTTACGGGGAAGAAGATGAGATTTTTTGGGGAAGTGAATCAGTTGGAAAAGGAAATAGCGGGATGAGCGGGGTTACGGTCGAGTTAGATTGAAAGGTGGTGGATGCGCTTCAAAATAGGCAAGCGGATTCTTGCTGACCAAAGAAGGACTGGATGAAGGCTGGGCTTCTATGCAACAATAAAGATCGCCTAAACCCACCTATGGGGGATACGGAGCCTGACTGGAGAAAAGGTTCTCAGCCCATGAATAACATATGGCCTAGTCAGGCCCAATATGAGTTTGTTGTGCCGAATAAGGAGAATGTCCCTCCCCAAGTGACCCAAGGAAATAAATCAAAAGGAGGCCCATAGTCTTATTGGGTGAGACTCGTGTCACGGACGGACTAATTTAATAAGTTATCCTTGAGAAATTGTTTAGAGTTCTTCATATTTCTCTAAATAATTTCATACTTTTCTAGGGTTCTCCGGAATTCTCTAGAATTTCCTAGAGTTAGGAAGAGTTCTCTAGAGAATTCCTTGTAA
>JAOVYX010018007.1:0-21010 GCA_035668315.1 Drosera spatulata | reverse complement strand
AACATCAATGATTGATCTAAGTGATTCAAAATGACTCAACCATTATCCCTACATTTCTCTTAACCTAAGCAATCCACTTTACTATCTAGCTTAATTTTATCTTCTTTTGAGAAATTAGTTTAACTTAGTTATCACCTTTTAGACACACACCCCCATTCCTAGAATAGTTAGTACTTTAAGTTAGTTTAGTTGGACATTTGCGATTCCCTGTGGGTTCGACACTTACTTCCACTACTGCATTAATTCTATATTTATAGAGTGAAAGTGAGTGCTCATAAATACTTATTTGACGTGTATACGACACCACACATCACCAGTTCCCTCAATGGAACTGGCCGCAGCCGCCACTACCACCCATGTGATTTCATATAGTTTAGTTCTAGTTTTTTATGTCAATGTGTTTTAGAACTTAGTTTAGATTAGCTTGGGTTATGTTACTATTCATGTATTTCGTTTTCCGTCCAACTCCATTCTGTTGTGTCATTTACATTCCTAACTGGAGTCAGTTAGTTTACTTGAGTCTGTTATTTTCAGCTTTTGAGTCGATGTACGAAACTCGTTTCATTTATTATATTCAGTTCACTTTCATATTCTTCTATTTAGTTTTCCTTCTTATAAAAATTACATAATTCAAGATTATTAATTTTTATTCAAGAAAGTCTCTTATATTTAGTTAAAATACGAAGATTAATACGAAAATTTAGATTAATTAATTAAAACTCAATGAAAAATTAGAGAGTAATTATTTAAATAAAGAAAAAAAATCATTAAAAAAAGAGTTAAAAAATCATTAGAATTAAATTAAAGAATAGTCAAAACAATTCACATATCCAATTAATTTGAATTCATCTTAACTCATTCATAACATCAAAGTTTAAGGATTTTAGGACACACAAGACATTAAAAAAAAGAAGGAAAAATCACCCCAAAATATAAAAGGTTGAAAAAAACAACCCAAAGAGGTACACAAGAAATCAAAATTCCAAAAACATACAATTCATCCATATCATTTAAATACCTAACCCCATTCTCATCTCCACCCACCCCCTACCATCACCCAACCGTCGTCGAAATCTACCACCGCAGCCGGAATCTTAGTTGGAATCCGGTCGGAATCCGGCTACCGTCGTTGGAATCTAAAATATCGTCGGAATCTTCATCGGAATCTGACCACATCATTGGAATATGAAATAAAGTGTCTGAATAAAATAAAAACAGTGCACATGATCAAAAATCAAAACAGAGCACCAGTACAAAATGAAACAGAGCGTATGAACAAAAATGAAACAGAATACCAGTACAAAATGAAACAGAGCGGCAATACAATATGAAACAGAGTTTCAGTACAAAAATAAAACAGAACACCAGTGCAAAAATGAAACAAAGCGCATGAATAAATAAAACAGAACGCATGTATAAATGAAATAGAGGGTATGAACAAACGAAACAGAGCGTATGAGTGAAAAAAATAAAATTAATAATACGAGATTACACTTCATCAGATCTAGACATCACCCAAAAAATAAAGCAGAGCGCATGAACAAACAAAATATAGCGCATGAATCAAAATTGAAACATAATATTAATACGAGACTACGCACCATCAGATCTCGACATCACCCAAAAAATAAAATAGAGCGCATAAACAAATTAAACAGAGCGCATGTACAAATGAAACAGAGTGTATGAACAAATGAAACAGAGCGCATGAATCAAAATTAATAATAACTCTGAAAAGATTAATATTGCTATGTTATAGTGTTCTGTAGAGTTTTCCAAGCTGCTTTTCATTTCTAGGCACATATAATTAGCCAGATCTAGCAGCACTCAAAATCGAAATAAACAAGAATTTTTACACCTTGAAACCAACAAAATTCCATTGTCACAGGCACAACAGAATCAGCAGAGCAACAACAAATGTTGTTCGAGTCAAAGCATCACATTAGCCAGCACCAGTTCAGTTCCATTCTTTAATGAACCAAAACATAGATATAACAAACGCATTAAAGGGAACCAACCCAACGTCATCATCATCAGCAGACACATCAAATAGAGAACACTATAATCAAATTGAAATTATAGGGTTTCTAATTCTTCTAAATGAGCTTGAAGGGGAGAGGCTAGAGAGTGGACCTGGACACCTCGACCTTGTCATTGAATCGATCGATCATGTACTTTCTTTTTGCCCACACGTTTCGAACGAGCCATAGTATGAGGTGAGTAGTGGCCGGAGAGCCACAAGAAGACGAGCGGTGCAAAGCTAGATCCATGATGATTCATCACATCTGGTGATCTTCCTCAGTTGCTTCACTGCCTGCTCATGCTCATAGAGGCGTCGGAGGCAGATGTTGATGAGTGATCGGCATCGTGGTGGCTGTCGATGGAGGCAGCTACGACAAAGACAGCAACGTTGTGGTGAATCGGAGAGTGGCGGGGGAGGAGGTGGAAGGAGAGAGGGTGGGAAGTGGGATTGGGGTTGTAATTGTATGTTTTGGAAAATATGATTCCGTGTGAATGATTTTGAGAATATTGCTCAGAAAATGTAGTTTTGGGTCATTTGTCCAAAACAAAATTAAATACATAAATAACTACATAAAATACAAAAAATAATAATAACAGTAAACATGAAACCAGTAAACCAACTTCAATTCAATCAATGAAGAAGAATTGCTAGTTTTTTATTAATTAGCTTGTTGTCACAATAGATACCTACTCACCATATATTTTATTCATGCAAAAATGAAACTCCATTGATGGTATTATCTTTCTTCCATGCCTCTACGCTTCTATATGTATGCTTTATCCTTCTTATAGTCACTTTCCTGATTATTTCTTTCATATTGTGAGAGAGGGAGAGTGGTTCCTTAAAATTTATGCAATGTGAGTTTTGTTTAGACAGGAATGTCATCGTCACAACAAAAGTTCGATGTTCAACCACAACGTTGGATGGAAGAAGAAGACAAGGACCATGTTGTAAACCCTGCATATCCATAGCCTCCACCACCTTCGTGTAGTTTCATTGCTCTCAATTCAAAGTTATAACAAATAGTAGAGGAGTAGTGGAACCTTAAGGAGGCACTTGAGCGGATTGAACAACAGGTTAAGTGGCATAATTTAACAATTGGTGTTATTCAACAACAATTGGACTTTCAAGCTGGACTCGTAGATGATATGGTAAGAGTGAATTATACCTGGCATATGTACCAAGGACATTTTCCACCCCATTCTTGAACTTAACAGGTATATCTTGTCCTTTGCGCTTCACACCTATTTATATTGAGGACAATGTGCAGTTCTAACTTGAGGGAGGGATTAGTTAGTCTAGTTTCTTATTTTCATTGATTCTACTTTTGTTGATTTTCTGAAATTTCAAAAAAATAATAATAAAATAAAATAATAATAATAAAATAATATTTTGTTCTTAAATCCATGGCTTGAGTAAAGTAAAATGATGATTTATGTCTTGATAATTATTGCACGAATACATGTAGTTTGAATATCGTTTCTAAGAAAGTTATGAATCTTTGCTAACACCGTTCTATTACATTCTTATGATATGACCCTTTCATGTGTAGATAGTGTTTTAGTGGTGACTCGTACGGTAAAGATATATTTTTTTATTAAAAAAACAAAAGAAAAGTAAAAAACCTCCATATTCCCCTTTTATGTCATCTTTTCACTTATCCACCGATTATAGGTGGACATGGTGTGAGTTTTTGAAAAAAAAAAATATTTTTGTATATAAACCACCCGTCTTCCATGGTGACCCTTATGCTATTTTTGGTTACTGAAGAATGTTTTAGACTTACTCATCATGGGAAAAAAAAGTGAAAAATTGTCAAAGCAATTTAAAACAAGCAAAAAGCTTCAAAAGTACCATGTTCCTTAACTCGGTAATCAAAATTTTCATCTACGGATAAAAGGGGGGAGGTGGTATTCAATAAGATTAGCTAGAAGAAAAGAAAAAAGAAAAGATATATATCCAGTAGCAAGTCTAGACCTCCTTTGAGACCTTGGTGATTTTGAAAATGACCCATGTTGGACACATTTCTAACAGTAAAGAAGTAACGGGGAGGAATAAATGAATTTTGAAATTGAATTTCGAAAATATTTTGTCTTGCTATATCTCGAGAATATCTGCTAGGTGTGAAGGACCATAAGAGGGGATGATTTGAGGGGTAATTTATATGGTGTGACTAGAGATGAAGGACGACTTTGTGATGAATACTCCTTCGACATGAATTTTGTGTTATTAATTTTAGGCCTTCTCATTACTTGATGCTCAAGTTATGGGAGTTTTTAAGTCTTGTTAGTTTTTCAATTTCAAGTTGAATCTTTGTTTTAATTTTAGTTTTTCTTAGGGGAATTTGATGTGTAAACTTAGTGTTTTGTTGTGTTTGAGTCCTTTATATTGTGCTTTTAGTTTAGTTTGCGTCTTTGGACTTGTATACTACTGTTTCTTTGTTTTCGTGGCAGATTTGATCGTATGAAGATGTGAATGAGTTGTTTGGAGGTCATCTTTGGAGGTCAAAGCTGTGTAACGACCGTTACACTTAAGTGTCAGGGTCGTTACGGTCCTGCATCGTGTTTTCTTGAAATCAAGTTGTGTAACGGCCGTGACAGGGGTCCTGTAACGACCGTTACACAGGTCAACATGCCATATTTATTTGTTTTATTTCAATTTCAGATTGGTTTTCGGGTTTTCTATAAATTTTCGTGTATTTTATTCATTTTAGAGAGTTTAGAGAGATCGTTTTCTAGAGTTTTCGTTCATTCGTTTGTTCTAAAAACCTAGATTTGAAATCCTCAACTTCTTTGCTTATGGACGTTGGATCAAGGTATAAGGCGTTGGATCTCTTTATTTTGACATCGGATCTCTTCTATACAGTGCTGTATTGTCTTCTTATCCCTGTTGAACTTTTATTTCAGAGATGACGATGCACGATTGTGTGATGTGTGTGATGATGTTCATGATCATGAGTGAATAGTTACTTTGTAGAGAAAGGTTAATGAAATTTTAGCTATATTGGATCATGAGATGAAATAGATCACCTAAACCAGATTCATATATGTTGATTGATGCATGAAACCTAACTTTAATCAATAATATGTTATGAAATCAATTAGTTTGGCCATCTATTCATATTGTAACCTAGCTATTAATAATCGCACTAAGTGGGTAAGTTGATAGCAAATAACTTTCATGATTTAAGCTCATTGTCATGATGTTATGATTGATTGCATGTGAACATGATAGTTTAAGCTTATTGCTATTAATGTTCATGTTTGGTGAATTGTCTTCGTTTTAATCAATTTATTTATCTTTTAGCATATACGAGCTCATCAGTATGTTAGAAATAAATAGGTTAGTTTAATTATTCAAGCTCATTAATAATTAATATTCTACCGAATGCAGTATCTTATGCCCAAAACTATTGCAACCAAACCTTTCTAAAATAATGAAACAATATGATAATCATCAATGATTGTTCCTTAAAAGGTAGAACGTAATTAATCAACCTTCCTATATTTTTACCATACAAAGAACACCTTACTTCATATTCTCTACAAGTTTAGATTACGTTTATTTAATTTAAGCTATTTACTTGGTTTAATTAGTAAGATAAACAACCTCCCCCCTCCCCCAGCCCAAGTTACTACATTTCACTAAGTTGGTAGGGTCTCGTCATGATCATTATAAGTCTAAACATTGCACCAACCGTCCCTGTGGGTTTGATCCTTACTACCATTACTGTAGTTAATAAGAATACAACTAGAGTGTGACTAAGGGTATTATTATTCTGATTTGACCGTCTTACGACGGGCGTGTTTGTCCCCGGACATCAGAATGAACATAATCAAGAACACCCTGAAAACCGCCTTAAAGCTAACTCGCTTTTTCTTCCTATACACACAGAACATGCAGAAACCAACATCACAAGTCTTGACACCCTTAAGCACGTGCTTCTTATGAAGATGTGTCACACCACCTTCACTTAAGTGCCCAAGTCGTATGTATCACAGCTCTGTATCATCTCTGCTGGACTTCTGACTGGATGAGACCGCTGCTCCACCCACTATAGTGCTCCCAATCAACTTATATAGATTCCCAAATTTCTGGCCTTCCGTCACCACTACCGAACCTTTCATGACCCTCATTATCCTATCTTTAGTTGATACACTGCACTTCGCAACATCCAAAACACCAATAGAAAGAAGATTCTTTCTAAGTTTTGGTATGGATCTCACGTCGGACAGTATTTGAACAACCCCATCAAAGATTTTGACCGTCACAATAACAACTCCGGCTACCTTATAAATTCAGTCATTCCCCATCAACACAGTTTCATCACTGTTAGCTGTTAATGTATCAAACCAATCCCTATGCTGAAATTTATAAAATGAACATCTAGAATCCATAAGCCATTTTGAGGTTAGATTATTACCTTTGACAGCCAAAGAAACACCATGGGACTCTTCAACAGCTGAAGCCACATAAAGGTCACCGCCACCAGCATCAGACTCATCTGCAACCACATTCACGGAACTGGACGGCTTCTTTCCCTTTTGCTTGTGTTGAGAACATTGAGCCTTCATATGCCCCTTCTCAGGACACTTGTAGCATTCAACCTGGGAGAGATCTTGATTCCCCAATCGAGATTTAGAATGAGACTTTCATCGATCACCCTGCTTTCTGAACTGACCTCGACCTTTTCTGACTTCACCACATACCTTTCACCTTGACTGGACAAACCTGAAGGATCTAGCCTGTTGATGTCAAGAATAGCTACAGTAACCTCTTCTACCCTCAACTTGTTGTTTCCAACAAGTAAGGTAGTCATCAATGCCTAGTATGAATTAGGAAGAGACTTCAACAAAATCAAAGCCTGATCAACATCATCCACCTTCACATCCAACCTAGCGAATTGAGTAATCAATCGATTAAACTCTGGTATGTGATCATTCAAATCTACTCCTTTATTCATCTTCATATTAAACAAGTCTATCTTTAAGAACAGCTTATTTGACAACGATTTGGACATATAGATCGACTCCAATTTTTCCCATAACTTCTTAGGAGATGCGTCCGTCAACACTTGGTACTTCACCGTTGGCGCGAGACTGAGTCGGATCGTGGATATAGCCTTACCTTGCAGTTCTTCCCATTCATCAGCTTTAATCTCAGCGGGGTTCTCTCCCTCCAACGCCTTAATCAATCCTTATTGCACAAGGATATCTTTGACTGTGCTCTGTCATATGCTAAAGTTCGTCTTCTCATCAAATGGCTTGATCTCGAACTTAGCAACATCCACCATCTTCCCAAATGCACAAGATCCAACAAACCCTAGTCTTTGAATGTAACCTTCGACAAACTAGATCCAAAAAATTGAATCTTTATCCGCAAGATCCAATCTTTTCCTTTGTCCTCGTAATCAGATTCTGATACCACTTGGTAGGAATTATGCGTCACCAAAAGATGATCACGATCAATCATACACAACACAAAGAGTAATCAAACAATAATGAACGTAAAACGACACCAAGATTAACCTGAAAAAAACCCTCAAGGGGAAAAAAAATTTCACTGAAAAACAATAACTAAATAACAATCCGGATTATAATGATCATCGCTACCCGAACCCACTCGATCTTGTTTGTGTTTCACTCACTAAATCCTAAAGGAACTTATGTGATTTGATTTCTCTCTCTCGTACATGAAATACCTAATAACATGAAGTATATATAGGCCTTGAACTGAACAAAAGAGGTCAAAGATGGAGATCAATGACGCCCGGGCGCAAAGCAAATTCCACTGAATATGTGAACTGGCAACGACGGTCGTGCCTGGGCGTGGCAACCTTTTGTTCTCCCGAGCGCTTTGCATTTTGTCCTGGTTTGGTGAATCTTTCTTAAGCCCATGTCCGGGCATGACATTTTGATGAAACACCTGCATGATGTCAGATGACCAACTCGAAATCCTTCATGACAACTTTCAAAAAAGGGCAAGCCGCATAAAACATTATCCACTTCCATTCACATGCTAGATTGAACAGATTAGAATAGAGTAAAAATAACAAAACAGTAGGAGAATAATCAGATGTTACAAGAGAATTTTTACAACGTTCATTAAAGTACATCATACATGAGGCGGTCCACAACTCAGTCCATTCCCCAAAGTGAAATACAAAACGTTTCCAACGCTTCATTTACCGGTCCAGAACACATTGGAACCACACTTGTACTTGTCCTTGCCTTCACATTCCAACTCCAGATCATCAGTCAAAAAGGGCACTTTCTGCACCGATAATTAGCAAAGAAAGAAAGATAAGACGAGTATATCTCATGGATCACGCTGCAGATTCTGATATTGAAAACCAACATGTGTCGTTCAGCAGGAATGAACAATATGTGAGCTTTTTTATATATATGATGATGTGAAGTAATACTCTGTAATTGCTGCGACATCTAATTAGACAATAAATAAAATAAATAAATAAATAATCAAGTACTCCCTCCAATGTTTTGTTCTTATTTCTAATGATATCAGAAAATCTTAAATTGACTCACGCTTAAAATTCATAATTTAATCTATCATTAATGCCTCATGATAATTTTATGAAAAATAATATTTGATAATATTAAATTAGAACTTAAATAACGTATCGTTTCAAAAATTTTGGGACAAAGGAGTATGCCTTTTGATTCAACATGAAAGGTTCAACGATGCCAATGTGCTCTGCCGTAAGCCAATGTTTATCTGATATGCACCGTAAAACCCAAGAAGTTCTTTAATATCTTCCCATCTACTACATTTTTCATGATCGTGAGTGACTATGAGCACTGTTATAATTCCATCGTGGATGGACAAACGAAACACTTGTTGAGATTAACTTTGACTTGTATCGTTGGATGATCAAATATTATTTTCTTAAAATTATCATGAAACATTACTGATATTTTAAGTTCTACCCTTTAATTCTATATATGTGGCGTAATTTTTGTGTATCATCAAGACAGAAAACCAAACTCCTTAAAATACATATAGAATAATGCAATAATTAAAGTATTGCATATAATATGAGACCGGGAGAGTAGTTAAATTTAATGTTTCGAAGCAACTCAAAACCAAGTAATGTGTAGCATAGTAATGAGTATTTGAACCCTACCAAACACTCTTAGCTGCTAAACACACAGAAATAGTCGGGTTAGCATTGAGCTACACCGTAGATCTAGATCAAAGTGTCGTTCCATTAGTCGATGTGCGACATTACTATACTAACCTTCTGCTTGGCAAGATCTTGGCAACCAGTGAAGTTCTCGGGGAACTTGCAGGTGCCAAACTGGACAGTGTATGCCCGCGCAAAGTTCGCACCACTTGTTGCCAGCCTCTTCTTGTCATTCAACTCCTGTTACCGACAAATCATCAACACCTATCTCTTTCAGTTTTACATTGTCATTTTAACAAACAAATATTTTCAGAACAGAAACTAAACGGCTCTCCGAATCATCAAAACCTTATTCGCCTTGCTTATATCGAGGTAATCTTCAATAATTCCAGCCTTGGCCGAAGACGCGGCTGTGGCAAATAGCGCAGCTGCCAGGCCAAGGACCGCGGTCCTCCTTCCTTCGACTCCACCATCAGGACATTCTTGCTGTTGTGCCTTGATCACCGGCAGCTTGCGACTCAGGCTCCCGATGGACAAGGACGTAACCTTAGAGCTGACTGCAGCCGCCTTGGCAGTGGTGGTTGCGCTGCCAGCATAGTGGCATGATATCACACCGGAGTTGATGGAAGCCATTGATGATAGAGAAATGCAGATGAAAGGGAAGAAGTGAGGTGAGGGAGAGGATGTTCAGTGTTTTCGATGATAATTGTGGGTGAGATGGAAGGCGAGACGTAGGATTGTGGTTGGAGTTTGGATGAGAGGGGATTTGCTTGTTATCTGATTGGCAGATGTCTTTGAACCGATATCATTTACTGGAGCCCAGTGGGGTTGATCTGGCCTGGCACCGATTGGCTTGACCAAATGCCCAGTGGTAGGGGTGGGCAAATATTTCCAACAGGGAGAATTGTTTTGAGTTTTGAAAAATTTATAAAATCGATTTGGTGGTTTTGAATGTTATAAAATGTTTGGTCAATTACACTAATATATCCAAATGAAGTGTATTTTATAATTTAATATTCAAAAATTTTCATGTTATGTCTTTTGACAAAGACGAGTAACAATCGAAGTTTTCATTGAATGTTAAACATGTGTTACAACAAATAATCAGTTTTTTACATTTTTCCTTTGATATCTATACAACCAAAAATCCACACAATGCAACTGTTGAATAAACGTTCAACCTACGAGCTTCCAAGATATTTATCTGCAACATTTTGGACAAGAGAAACACAAACAACAATCGGTTTTTTTACGGTCGTTAGAAATTCTCTCATCCCCATGTCTTTTGGTGGTAACTATGCATACTTCAATGATTGAAAAGAAGAGTTTGCAAAAGAAACCCTCCCTAACATTCCTCTCCTACATTTCAATGAACAAACCATGCCTTCACTCTTCTAGTCAACTCCTTCCTGCAAAAACAACGAGAGAAGCAACAAGGAAACACAAATCAGCTTAAAATTTTACCAACCATTTGCCAGTTATTCTTTAAAAAGAAATGCGAGTTAATTTCTACCTCATTAGTTCCCTATCAAGAAACGAAGACGACAAGATGCCACGATTCTCCTCGGCCCTTCTTAGAAGATAGGGTATGACCTCCTCCACAGGTCCGAATGTCAAGTATTTGCTCACTAAGAATCCTGCGTTCTTGAGGCTATATGAGAGCGCTTCCGACATTCCATATAACTGAGCAAACTCAAGCCTCTCATTGTCCTTCCCCAAACCTAAGTCTCTCGCTTTTGCTGCTGCCAATCTCCCTATGAACCAAAAGACATTTGAGTGTAAGAGAAACCAATTCTAAGAATGTCACGAGATATAAATCAATTTACTCTTGGTTTTCAATCTAAGACAGAAAAGTATGATCTTTGATGCATTAGTATCGGTGCTTCAAACTTGATTTCCACCGTGTAATGCTTAAGCTTAATCATTCAATATATAATCACAGCGACAGAAAAAATAACGTAGAACTTATTGCATCTACTTACCTGATTCAACGTTATGTGTGGCGAGGATAATGGCACCAGACCGGTCAGCAACTTTATCAATCATGTAGGAAGCACATCTGTTATAAGAATCATGTGTTCCGTAAATATTATCATGAACAGGGGAATCAAACCCCAAAGAAGCAGCCAGCTTCCTCTCAAAGGACATATAAGCCCCCCTAACCAACTTGAACCCAAGGGGCACACACATCTTCTCAGCAGCCTTGCTCGTCGCCACCAATCTCTCCATTGAATCCTTCAAATACGCCTGGATAGTCCCATACAACATGGGCTCGGTCCTGTTCCCACCCTCGCCTGACATGAGTATGGACGAGTATGTCAGGTAGTTGATCGCAGGCTCAACCGTGGTTTCCTCTGCATCGATCGTTAATGGGACATTGAGCTCGGCACTTCTCTGGCACAGCTTCAGCATCCTTTGGTGGCCTAATTCGAGATCCCTCTCTTCCTGTGGAGTTAGCGGGTCTGGTCTCTGCAGGGTGTGGTACAGTGGGCTCGAATCGACGAAGATTGGAAGTGTGTTGCCCTTCCATGGTAGACTGATTGATGGGTCTTTTCTTTCCCATCTCAGCAGATCGCTTACCCTTCGAAGCAATCCTATCGGGACCATTCCACTTGCCTTCAGTATCACAAAACTGACCTGTTGATGTCCCGTAATCAAGAAAATATCAGTCAACAAATGTACAGAAAAGTCTGGAAACTAGATATGAAAAACCAAGACCCAAGACAATATGCACGAACAGAAAGAAATGGGAACTTGAAATCCATTTGTGAAGTCCAAGACAAGAACGTCTAGGCACTGAACTCGGCGCTAGGTAGCTTCAAAATGATTAGAGTCTAACCACCAATGCTTTTGATAATCGATCCTCCAAATTCTTGTCTCATAGAACACGGGTGCCATAGATAATTCAGAAGATTCAAAAGTCCCTCTTATTGTGCTTGCTTATCTTTATTTTGCTACAGATTATCGCACACTGTATTTTAACAATTAGAGTTCACATAGAATTGTCTAGACAGCCATCTAGGCTGATATCTAGGCCCTGCCTACCCGCTCATGCTAATGTTGGTCTCGGATCATGGTTTGTCTTGGCTTTGAACGAACCAAATTAGCTCATGAACATTATTTTGGCTCAGAAGACGACTGTTTGCCAAACCTGCTGATAATCTGTTTATCACCATTTTATTGCTTATATTGATGTGCTGTTACGGCTACCCCATAACTCATGGCTTGTTGCAAAATAAGCAAGTTTGGCCATCAAAACATTTTATCTTCTCAAAATTCTTCTAAAAGGTCTAATCCCCTTTAACAAAAGTCATAGGTAACAATCAGCAATTAGTGGAGTCACTCATAATCTCATATGCTCTTGTTGTCAGGTCAGAAACTACAGAGTATATCTCATTTTATCTAGTAGGAAAACCTTGTCACACTCAATATCCCACAAACCAGGAGAATTGATTTAACCAACATCAGCAGCGATAAACCGACAACGTTTTAATCCCATGATCTTAAGCACCACACTACAGGACGCAAAACCATCTTTCTAGTCCATGACTCTACCTAAACTATCATTAGTTATTTACTTCCCTTGATTTTTTTTCCCCACAACATTCACAGACAAAGATGATGTTTTCCCCTCCAACTACAGAAAGATAAAACAACAACCACCCAATTAATCCCTTCATTGACTTTATCAAAAAAAAAAAAAAATCCCTTCAATTGACAACACAGTCTTCCCACCATAAGGAACCGCTAAATACAGACAGGATGATGTGCGGAGGGGAGTGACTTACGATCCACATAAACAGTTTTCTAAAATGCAGGGGAGAACAGAGGAGCAGAATACATACCGATCCGCTGGGAAACCTCCCGGCAGCCTCGATTGTGTCCATAAACCTCCTCCAATTCCTCTCGCAGCCCTCATTCTCATCCGCATGCTCCGCCCCATACACCAGCATCCCTCTCAGCCCGGACTCCGCGATCCTCTCCATCGTCCGCCCCGTCTCCGCCACGTCCCTCCCCACCACGAACTGCTCGTACACCGTCCTCCTCACCGCCCCCAGGATCACATCCCTCGTCAAAGGGCTCTCCATCAGCCTCGATCGCATGATCCAGGTGCCGAGGTCGACGATGGGGTCGACGGAGACGGCGTTGAGGACTGCGAGGGCGCGGAGGAGGTGCGGGGTTGGGATGGAGGAGAAGAGGGATTGCGGGTCGGAGAAGTCGAGGATCAGAGACGGAGAGGAGGGGGTTGGGTGGGAGAAGGTGTGAGGAGAGATGGTGGCGATCGAAGGGGAAGAGGCGGCGGAGCTGAGGTGGCGGCGGAGTTTTGGGATCGTGGCTCTGATGGCCATTTATCAATAGCGAATTTCTGGCTTTTTTGGATTTGGTTGTGCTCTGTGTTCTGTTTTCCTGTGTTGATTTTGAAAAGGTAGTTTTGGATTTTTGGTCGTGCCAGGCGTGCGGGATTGGGTTATATAGAGGAGAAGATTCTGTGCGGGTTTCGTGTAGAATCTGCCTGTAAATTCATCTTTTTCTTGTTTTTTTTCCCTACAAAGAGGAAAAAGGGGAAATACATTGTTTTTAATATTTTTTTTAAAACTGGCTTTAGGCTACAAATTTGTAAATGTGTTCACTTAATGTAGTGATTTTAGGGAATTTATATTTGCAAAAATTTGAAAAAAAAATTAAATTTTTATAAGAAAATATCAATCCTAAAAAAATAAAACCTAAAAATTAATAAAAATAATATCATGAAAAAATTATACCCATAAAAAATACAGTCAAAAAGTAAAACCAAACACTAAACCATCAAACAAACCTGAACCGAATCATGGACTGTATCTGTGCTGTTTAGGATGTGGATCCAACTCCCCTACCATCTTTTGATGCTATCAAAACATCTTGTGAGAGAAAACTAATTTATCCTTTTGCAACAAAAGGAGTAGTGTATTCCATTATGACATATGACGCACGGTTTTACTTAGTTAACCTTGCAAGTTTTCACCAGAAAAATTAATCTCCTAATTTCCTTGGACGAAAAAAAAAAAAAAACTGGAGGCGAATCCCCTACTATATCAATTATACAACACACAAGGAATAAAACTGATCTTACTTATTTTAAAATCCCTCAATCACTTTTCCCCTACATCTTACTCGCCATTTCATTTTCATTTAGACCTTACTCCCTATCTTCATTTCATATTTTATTTTACTCATTCTATCTCTATAACCTTATTATTTTATATCTAAACCAAGTCAACAAGTCAAAACATTTTTCCATTTTGCCTTTTTCATTTTTGATTCTTCGCCCACAAGAATGTTGTTACCAAACTCCAACAAGTCAAACCGTCGTCTCCGCCAACAACACTTTTGATCAGGTCCGTCGCTTCTCTCTGTACTTTGCTCCATTTGTCTACCTTTTAACAATTTTTCACCGACAAGTATATCGTGGGCTCCCTGCTCATACCCTCGAAGATGTGATCCGTTATCAGTGTTACATCTCATGTCATGTATGATATCGGGCTCCGTTATCGGTGTTGCATCTCATGTCATATATGATATCTGGATCTGCCTAACAATCTAAATTGTTGCTATTAACAATCGACAATACAGTCATGGTGCTTGTTGTCCTGGTTTCGTGTGTATTGTGAATGCATTGATCATTGCTGATTAACTTCTCAATGATCAGATCATTGCATTCAAGCACTAATGATGGTGTCAATTCCTTCTTCACTTACATAACACAGTATTGGTGTCACAAGATTCCCCCAATATGAATTTGAGGGAATTTTCGAAGGTTATGAGGGAATTCCCCCAAGATGGTGTAATGAAGGCTATGAGATGGCCTTCAAGGAGATTTTCGAATTCGAAGGGGCCAATCTCGCAGCTTCGGGGGAGAAGAAGCTTTTGTCCGAGCTCTCCTTCACCGAGCTCATTTCTTGCCCAAACAGATGGGTGAAAAAAGGGCGTGCCTTCACTGAGGAGGAGGAGCAGGCCTAGGAAGCGGCCGAGAGGGAGAGAGAGACGGCTGAAGTCTTATCGGATGAAGACGAAGCCGACGCCTCAGGGCCGCCTAAGCAAAACTCACTAAAGCTTAGAGATGAGGAACTCGGGCCCTCGGGGTCTATCCCGAGGTCCGACCCTTTGCACCCTTTGTTTTAATTTAGGAACTCGGACATCGGGGGTTTGTCCGACCCTTTTGTACTCTTTTTATTCTATGAATTTGCTTTTTCCCGACTTGGTGCGCCTTTCATTCCTGCTACAAAGTTTCGTTGAACTTTTAGCAGTGCTTTAGGACAAATCATCGAGTACCGACTTGACTTTATTTGAATCAAAAAGATTGCAAGTTACAAGTCGGGTTACATGACCTCTTCATAGTCCAATCCTGACTTTATAGGCTTCTCGACAGGGGTTCCCTTTAGTCATTCTGTTGGCTTTCTAGGCTTCCCAAGTCGTGATCCCTTTGTAGCCAATTCTCTGGCTTTCTACGCTTTTCGAGTTGCGTTCTCTTTATAGCCAATTCCATGGCTTTCTAGGCTTCCCAAGTAGGGTTCCCTTTATATCCAATTTATGGATAGTAGAATTTGAGGTCGTCCCCATTGAAGGTCCTCGGCAGTGGGTGTCTATTGAGTCTTGAGATCTTATATGCCCTCGGAGCTAACACAACGCTAACTCGGTAGGATCCTTCCCACTTGTCGACGAGTTTTCCTCCAACTTGGAGAACCTCGAACTTGGCCCTTCTGAGCACTTGGTTCACGAGTTCAAGGCACCTTTTTCGGAGTCCTTTGTTGAAGCACCGAGATACTTTTTGTTGGTAAGGTCGGGTTTTGGTCAGTGCGGCTTCCCTTTTTTCTCCTATGAGGTCGAGCTCCTCCCTTTTTAGGTGCGGGTTCCTTTCAGATGCTCGATCTCAACCGGGACCACCGCTTCCATCCCAAAGGCTTATGGGGATTCTTCCGTGGACCTTTTTAGGGTTGTTCTGTATGCCCATAGGGCTCCTAGGAGTTCCTCGACCCATTTTTCTTTTGCTTCGGTTAGTCTTCTAGACAAAGCCTTCTTTATTTCTTTATTGACGGTCTCAACCTGACCATTGGATTGTGGGTGTTTGATCGAGGCAAACCTCTACATGATACCGTGCTTCGAACAAAACTCTACGAAGCTTTTACTAGGCACACCGAACCGGCAGACCACCGACCTCCAAACGAAGTCTGCTGTTGCTCGGTCCGTTATCTTCGACATCGCATCGGTTTCGGCCCACTTCGTGAAGTATTCCACAGCCACAAATACAAATTTTCTCTGTCCAGTCGTCAGGAGGAAAAGACCCAAGATGTAGATTCCCCACTACTCAAACGGCCACGGGGCTTCTATTGTAGTGAGCTTGGAGACGGGGGCCTGGATAAGGTCGACGGTTCGTTGACATTGATCGCAGTGCTTTATGAGCTCGGCAGAGTCCGTGCGTAGAGTTGGTCACTAGTACCCTTGCCTTAGGATTTGTGGGCTACGTTTCCATGCTCGATCTCAACCGGGACCATCGTTTCGATCCCGAAGGCTAAGGCGTATGGAGATTCTTCCGTGGACCTTTTTGGCGTTGTTTTATATGCCCATAGGGCTGCTTGGAATTCCTCGAGCCTTCTTTCTTTCGCTTCGGTTAGTCTTCTTGACAAAGC
The DNA here is from genome assembly GCA_035668315.1 of Drosera spatulata. Lineage (NCBI taxonomy): Eukaryota > Viridiplantae > Streptophyta > Magnoliopsida > Caryophyllales > Droseraceae > Drosera > Drosera spatulata. The sequence goes on along the minus strand of JAOVYX010018007.1, from coordinate 4,179 downwards.
CTTTTTTATTTCTTTATTGATGGCCTCAACCTAGCCATTGGATTGTAGGTGTTTGACCGAGGCAAACCTCTGCATAATACCCTGCTTCGAAAAAAACTCTACGAAGCTTTCGCTTGTGAACTGGGTTCCGTTGTCTGAGATCAGAACTCGGGACACCCCTAACCGGCAGACCACCGACCTCAAAACAAAGTCTGCTGTTGCTCGATCCGTTATCTTCGACACCGTCTCGGCTTCGGCCCACTTCGTGAAGTATTCCACTGCCACAATTACAAATTTTCTCTGTCCAATCGTCAGGGGTAAAAGACCCAAGATGTAGATTCCCCACTGCTCAAACTGTCACGGGGCTTCTATTGTAGTGAGCTTGGAGGTGGGGGCCTGGATAAGGTCGACGGATCGTTGACATCGGTCGTAATGCTTTATGAGATCGGCTGAGTCATGTGCGCAGAGTTGGTCAGTAGTACCCTTGCCTTAGGAATTTGTAGGCTAGGGTTTGGCTTCCATGGTGGTTTCCACAGTCTCCTCCGTGCAGCTCGGCCAGCATAGCCAAGCCTTCTTCTCTGGCCACACACTTGAGAAGAGGGGAAGAGTACGCTCTCTTATATAGGTCGTCGCCATCATTGCGAACTCGGGAGCTTTGCGTCTGACTTTGAGGGCAACCTTCGAGTCCTCGAGAAGGGTCCCGTTGAGGATGTACGCCCAAATGTCGTCCATTCAAGATGGGCTTATGTCTAAGGGGAGCGCTTCCCTTCCTGGGGCCGCTTCTGACCTAGGGGCAACAACAATCTCGGTGTAGTACCTGAGCTTGGTTGGCTTTTCTCCTGCTTGGGTACAGAGGCTGAGGTGGTCGGCCACCATATTTACCCCCCTTGGAATTTGCTGCACTTGGAGTGCAGAAAGTTCCCGAGCCAGTCTCTGAGCTACTTCCCAGTATCCTTCATGGCCTCCCCGACTTCACATAGGTCGTTCATTTGTTCGGCCATGAGCTTTGAGTCAGTATAGGCCTCCACTGCCGAGGCGCCCAAATGTCTGACCAGCTGAAGTCCCGAGATGAGGGCTTCGTGTTTCGCCGAGTTGTTGGTGGCCGTGAACTGGAGTTTACTCCCTGATGGCGGTGAACTAGTGGCGGTGATCAATCGGGGTATGAGACCTCCCTGATGAAGTCGACGCCGAGGAGTTTGCTCACCTCTTCGGCAATGGCCCGATTCCTCTCGGGTGCGAAACTTCTTTTCTTTTGTTTGACAGGTCGGGCCTTAGGGTCGACCGAGAGCCGGTCACTATGATGTTTGGGTCGATCCTAGGCATGTCCTCGGGTCCCCAGGCGAAGACGTCCGAGTTGCCCCAATGCGAATAGTTCGGCCTGTGTTCCCTTCCTCCAGGGGGACGACATCCATTGTCTCCATCGATTCTAGGCCCTCAACTCGATCCCGGGGGTCGAGGTACAGAGGGAAGGTTTCCTTTCCCGTGCCCGCTTTTTGCTTGAGTGTCACGTCGTAACAGCTTCGGGACTCTTTTTGTCATTCTTTCACCTGGCCTTTCCCGTTTGAAGTCGGGAACTTGAGGCTAAGGTAGCATGGAGCTATGACTACCCTCAGGTTCATCAGGGTTAATCTCTCTATTATCCCGTTGTATGCAGAGGAAAGGTCTACCACCAGGAAGTCAGCAACTCGGATCGCTGTCCTGTTGGTACCTTCGTCCCCAAGGACTATCGGGAGAGATACATACCCTTTAAAAAATACGGAATTCCCAGTGAATCCGTCCAGGGGAGTTTTGAAAAGTTTCTGGTCCTTGTCTTCTATCCCCATCTTCTTGAACGCGGAGTAGGACATCGGCAGAGGAGCCACTGTCCACCAATATCCTATCCACGTAAAAAATTCCCCGATGTGGAGGGTGATGACTAAAGTATCATCATGAGGGAAAGTGATCCCTGGCCCGTCCTCCTGGTGGAAACCGATTTCGGAGTCCTCCATGTGCCTTTTGCTCTTGTGTCCCGAGCCCGCAGAGATGCTAAGCTCGGGAAGGATAGTATGGTGCACAGGCGGAGAAGGAATGAATCCTCCCGAGATGACATTGATCCTCGGTCTTTCCTTTGGTCCGTCCTTCTTGTACATTTGAGAGCGGGTCTTTTCTCGAGGTCTTTGTGACGACCTCTTCTGAGGTCGGGTCTGGTGCGCCACAAACCTTTCTAGGGCTCCCTTCCTGATCAACTCTTCTGTGGCGTTCTTGAGGTGACGACACTCTTCCATATCGTGCCCATGATCTTTGTGATACAGGCAGTAGCAGGAGGTGTCTCGGATGCCTCCTCAGTAGAGTTGCTTTTTCGGGTCTGTCTGTAGGAGATTCTTTTCCCGAGCTGCCACGAGTACCTCGGCTCGGGGGGCATTGAGCGGCGTATGTCAAGGATAGGTGTAATCTTTCTTTCGTTTCTTCTCCTTATTCCCTTCGCGACCTGAGGAGGGCATCCTTTCTCCAAGTCGGGAATGGACGGAGCCCCGATCTCCCGAGTTGGACTCTCCTTTTGTCAGGCCTCTGAAGCGATCCTGGACGGCCATTTCGGCTTTTGCCGATACATGTTGGTTGATTTTTGTCAGTAGGGTGGTGTATGTCCAGGGGCGCTTCAAACTGAGATCATATGCCAGGCTCCGGTTCTCTAGTCCTCGGACCAGGGCTCGATAGATGTTGAAGTCCTCTGCCTTCTCGAAGTGCACGACCTCGGAGCTGAACCTCTAAACATTGCTCCTCAAGCATTCACCCGGTCTTTGCTTTACCTCGAAGAGGTGTTCAGAGGTTAATTGGATCGTTCGGCTTTTAATGAACTTGGCAGTGAAGGCCTTAGCCAGGAACTCATTGAACCACAACCGAGCTGGCCCCGTGAGCGAAGTCGGAAAGGCCTTTCAGATGATGCCATCCGACGCCCCGCACAGGCTCATAGAAGTCCAGAAGGTCTGGACGTGATCGAAGGGGTCCTCGGTGCCGTCATAAGATTCCGTCGCGGGCAGCTTGAACTTGTCATGTGGGACCTTCCTGTTGATATCGAATGTGAAAGACGTCTCTATCTTCAGTCCGACTTCATGTTTTGGGTCTCGAGGAGTCTCTTTGATTATTTTAAAGAGCTCCTCGACCCTTTCCTTCAGACCAGGGTGAGGTCCGGAGTTACCTCTATCCTTTTCAACTCTTCTCGGGGATGGTTCTCGGCCGACCTTGAGTTCAGGAGAATTTCTTAGGTCCTCCGCTGGGGTGATTGAGTGGGAATGAGTGTGTGTGGACTCCCTGTCCCTCCTACGGAGCCTTGTGTCTGTTCAAGTTATACCTGAGGTCGGCTTGGGGTACCATCTTATGCTGATCCCAAAAAGGGGTATCAACTCGGACTGAACACTAGGTCCTGCCCCTACCTAAGACGGGGACAGCCTTTGGTTCAGCAAGTCGGTCATCGTTCTCATGATGGCCGTGGTGCGCTCCGCGATCTGAAGTTGGAGCTGGTTGAACATCTCAACGGTCACTGCTGTGCTTTCTTCAGGTCCTGTCGCCTCATCCTCTCGGCCCACTTGAGGGGCGGGGAGTCGAGACGGCCTTTTCTGATCGTCGGTACGGGCTTGTTGCGTCTGATCTCGAGTACTATAGCGACTTCACGTCATTGGACCTGGCCCCAGGATGGGCGTCAAATTGTTTGTGCCGAAGTCGGGAATGATGGGTCCGAGTTCGGAAGTCGGGCCTGAGCTCCTTAGGCCCATGCTGGGGGTCTGTTGGATCGGTTGATTTGGGCCTAATCCAGACACGGAAACCTACACGGACTAGAAACAACAAGCTCGGTTGGTCGGGTTCGAGGTGAGATCCTCGGGGACAGGCTCCGATGCCTAAGTCAGTATTTGTCCGAAAAATGACTTTAGTGACTGAAATAACAGAGTTTTGGTCCAAAGAAAGCTTACCTTTTTGGGTAATAAATGAGGTTATTTATAGGATACTATTCACCCTTTGCATGGTGGACACTTGTCATCACCTTAAAAGGTATGGGACTTAACTATCCATGGGATGCCACTTGGCCTTTTTACATACTACACACAAACAGATGATAACAGATCATGATACATAGTCTCAATACTGAATGAATCATAATAAATCATAATACAGAGTCTCATAAACAACATAATGGATCATAATACAGAGTCTCATAATACAATGATT
>JAOVYX010018006.1:0-21013 GCA_035668315.1 Drosera spatulata | reverse complement strand
AATCCACCTCCTATTGGTGAAGGGGAAGGGAAGGATTCGAAAGAAGCATCGTTTTGTTGTTGGGGGTTCTACCCTATAGGGTTTTCGATGACGAAATGGAAGAGGAATAATAATGTACGGGATCCCAGTGCCAGTTGGGTGCCATTTTCGCCCATGTTTGCTTGCCCTGTGAATGGGAATGGGAATGCTGGTGGTGTCTATGTCAATGCTTCTGTGGGGAGGAAATTTGGAACTGGTGGGTCTGCTCCTAGGATTTATGTGGACGATGATGAGGCGTTCCTGGATTTATTGGATTCTGATGTTGTTTCTGATTCTTCTGATGACCAGGATTGGCGTAATACTAAGAAAACGAAGATAAAGAAGAAGGTAAAGAAGGCCGGAAGGAGGGGTAGGGTAGGAAGAAGACCTAAATCATTGAGGGAGAATGCATATCAGGGTGTAACAGCAGAGGGCGGCTCGCAAGTTCGGACTCAGGTGGCAGATAGTGCTGCTGCTCCTGTTGCTGCTGGTGTAAGGTCTGATGCAAGTAAACGACCAGGGAGCAGCAACATAAGGAAACAGATGGGAAGGGCAGCAAAGGATAGAGGGAAGTTGGATTTGAATTTGGAAGTTAGTAACGAGGTAGAAGATCACGGGCCAACAGCGAGTGCTGGAAATGGACAAGAGGAACCAATGGAAGGAATAGGGTTCTTTGAAGGTTTGGATGAGTTTTTGAGCAGTTTACCCATTCTGAATGTCGCCGAGGATGGAAAAGTTAAGCCTTCCTAGTGAATTTGAGTTTCCCTGATGCTCTGTCACTGTCATCCTTGTTGTTCATTAAGTAGCTAGGTCTGTATGTCTAGAAGCCGGAGATCTCCTGATTCCTTGTTTTGTACCCTGCATTTTGCCATGTTGTAATTTATCCGGTTTCTGTAGCTTCTGGTTTTAGCAGTCGTGTACTCAGTACTGTAAATTATCCTGCTTAGTAGCCAGGATATAACTGATGGTGAAACCGGCATTTTGCAAAAGGAGGATGGAAATTTGGAGAATGTATGCTTTGTGGCGAATATTTTGTTCCTATTCTTCTCATTCTTTTCATTGACAAGTGTAGAATCGAGCAGATGATGTGATCGAGTAAAGCCGGGTCCCTTCAGATTGGAAAGGTATCTGAGTTCTTCATTCCCGCATCTAGTTCTTGCATTGCTGCCGTAATCTTCACAAATGATGCCAAGAGTGTAGTTTACTGGAATTTCTACAGTATAATGGGTGATGGAGAGAAAAGAAAGGCGGTGTGCATGCTTAATGAGAATGGCAAAGGTAAGACATATCTGTCTTTTCCACGTTAAATTATGTTGTCTGTGTGTCATAGCTAGGAAGTTTGCATATCGGGATGCAAATTCTTCTGAATTTCGTAGCCATTGCAGCAAGGTAAAAGGTGGATGGAGTTGGTACTGTCTTGAGCTTGGAGTTGGCTGACCTTTTCACTGAGAAAACAAAATGCTAGCTACGGTCTGAATTCTAATGCTCTCCTTTTCTACTTTATTCGTGTCTTTTGTGATTAATTTTGCAATGTATCAGTTGTTTTGTCTTTCGTTGCTCAAAGCGTAATCCCTTTCTATTGGCATGACAGTTTACACGTATAATCGACCATATGACCTGTATGCATCTTCTGTGTTTTCTGGCCTCTTTGCACGCAGGGTAGGATCTTGATAATTTGGTCGAAGGTATTCCTCTTTTCCAGTTGCTAATACAACCTCATGAAATCGAGTTTAGTCAAACATGTGCTGTCTTCAAGCCATGTTAGAATCATCTTTGGATTGATCTTTTGGTGCCTTGCCAATTCCCATGCAGGAGTCTTCTCATTTTTTATTTTTTTTTCCCTTTCCTCTATGTTCATGATTCATTAGGTTTCTTCCTTGTCGCTTGCTCTTGTGATTATTTGGTCTATCCAGTGGTACTTGTGCTGCAATACTGGGTAAACTGTGCTTGACACAACCTTCCCACGAACCTGTAGTTATCTTCATGCTTTTAGTTACTATCAGTGTGTATTCTACTTTTCTGTAGTACATCTTGTCACACCTCGCGTATTTTTTATTTTTTATTTCTCTCTTGCTGTAATAGGAATCCTTTTCCTTGTTCCTCCAAGGTACGCAGTCCTTGTTTGGTTTAGGGGTCTGTTTCGGCTGGGAAATAGCTTATTCCTGGTTTTGGTTGCTGCAGGAACCAATTACTGTTGTCGGGAGCCCTCCTGTCTATCCAACAATTACATCTACAAGACAACTAGTTGCGCTACCGAAGTTCCTCTATGCCTTCCGCTCACGATGTATGTAATAGAGGTGCCGGTCTGCAGTGTGTTTTCTTATCATAGTATACGATTAGTCCATTCCGTTGTATCTATTTTGATATTTGAAGTGTTTTCTGCTCAGAGTATGAGACATTGTTCTCTTCGGATTCTCAACTAAGAATGATCTCAGGCTGGGCCGATCGATCGACGGTGCCGATCGATTCTAAGGCTGGGCACTTCCCGGTTTGCTCGCCGTTACTAAGGGAATCCTTGTAAGTTTCTTTTCCTCCGCTTATTGATATGCTTAAACTCAGCGGGTAACCCCGCTTGATTTGAGGTCGCCTCGTGTATCCCGCCATGGTGGTGGGACGGGACCGAAACAAGCGGCGGAAAACCATGCGGTGACAAGACGTCGTGACTGTGCCTTTCGGCCTCGCTGACCACCCATTGTCACGGCATCCGTTGCCCCGAGCTTCCCATTTGGGCCAACCGCGTCGAGACCTACGACACGGGAAGCCATACTCCACCGACACCTCCACGCGGGGAGAAGGTGTCAGGTGACACTGCATGCGACGCCCAGACAGACGTGACTCCTGGGTCACTGAAGTGATGCGCAGTCTGGTTCCGCTCCTGTTGCGTTTGTTGTTGTTGTTCATAATCTTCATTTGTTGTTCGGCAAAATAACAATACGTTCTCTGCAATCTGAAAATACTGTGCACCAACATGAAACAATCCGACAAAGAAACATAGTCTCTTAAAGTGTTTGGACGTATTTGCCTGTTCACCCATGTACTATAGGTGTAGACATGGATCACAATGGAAGTCATCAAAAAGAGAAAAATCAAAGGGTATACTACTAATTTGGGTTTTGAAAAAATAGAGAGAAAAAAAAACGCTAGAAGGAGGGCTTGAACCTCCGACCTTGTGGTTAACAGCCACACGCTCTAACCCACTGAGCTATTCCAGCTTCTTGGGATAACATCCCTGTAATAAAAAATTCAATTAATTTAAAATCGTAGACGCTTCGCAGCCATCGCTTGTTCCGCTTCAATCACCACCAGCCAACCAATGTGAAGACTTCTTCATCCTCCTCGATACCCAACTGCCCTTTTTCACATAGAAGAAAAGGGAAGGCCACAACAATTGAATTGAATTCAAGTTGGGTTTGATAACAGGGAGGAGGAAAAAGATAAGGATGGGAGATGAGAGGGTGAAAGAAGCGGCTTTGGAGATGATTGGATTGTTCCAAGTTCTTCCTCGTTTGGTCGTCTTCGACCTCGATTACACCCTCTGGCCTTTCTACTGGTATCAGCAAAAAAGACTCAGTTTTTTGTTCCCTCTCATTGTTCAGTATTATCATCTGTTGATTCATCTCTACCCAGAAGAATCATGGTTGTTGTTTGCATGCTGTTGTTATTTTGGGGAATATTTTTCTGGGGTATGCTTGTTGAGATTTGGTGGGTCGATTGGTTTTCATTGTGAAGTTTTGATCTTGAGGCAGATATTTTTGTATGTTGACAAAGCCCTTTTGTTAGAGCAACATAAAGAATTTTGATCAATTTGGCCTTGAAAGAATGAAGGGTTATCACTTAGGTTGGGATTTTTTTGTTAATAGTATCGATTGTCTGGTTGATGAATGTTATTGGGGAAGGAAATGGGCATTGAAAAGAAGTGTGGAGTATGTTTGCTGCGCGCCATCGTGTTCTTTTGCTTGATGAGATGTGTGATTTTGCTCAAGGAATCTTAGATGAATTGTTGCAAGGGTCTATGGCTATAGGAACCATTGGTTGAAGGTATTTGTCGAGGAATTGTGTTTAGACCACAGGGGGATAAAGGGTCTCCATAGCTGTGAAATATACTTCGCTGTGAATGGAAAATTCGACCTTTTTTTTCTTTTCTGGGAATTCGTATTACCCTGTGCTCTCAATGTCTATTATACAAGCACTAAGACTGTTCTTCTTAATGATTGAAATCAAGGTTGTGAATAGGATGTTTTCATTGTTTAAAATGTCTATGATCTTGAGAATCATCATTTGTTGTGCCGCCTCTATCTTCTTCGTGTTGAAATGGTGTTATCATGTTCATGTCATCGAATTGGTCAGACTGTATATCAGTTTCTCCACTATGCGAGGTCTCATTGATCATTGCCCTCCGAAGGTTGTCTTAGTTTACTTTGTTTATTGTTATTTCTTTTGATTCAGTGAATGTCGTAGTAAGAAAGAGATGCCTTCATTGTACCCACACGCAAAAGGAATATTGTCCGCCTTGAAGCACAAGGGTATTGATGTTGCTATTGCCTCCAGATCTCCAACTCCTGATATAGCAAAAACATTTCTTACTAAATTGGGCATTCAGCCTATGTTTGTATCTCAGGTACGTCAACCACAGAATTCTGTGCTTTTTTAATTATAATCATGATGGCTTGCAAAAAGGATGCATAATCGGAGTTGAAGCACCCAATTCGATCTGTGACCAAGGAAATCCTCTGAGTCATTTAATTCACTAATTCGAGTCATGACAACTTTCTCGTTTCCCAGGAAATTTTTTCAAGTTACACCCACAAGACAGAGCACTTCCAGAGAATTCAATGGAGGACTAGGATCCCTTTTACGTCGATGCTTTTCTTCGATGATGAAGACAGGAACATACAGACGGTATGATATCGCATTTCCCACCTTTCTTTAGTCTTTTCTCATTCAGGTCATATGTCACCCGGCGGTCCGGCCCTCGCCGTCGTTCTCTCAAAGTGACATCGCCAATACTGTATCTTGCAGGTTCAGAATATGGGCGTGACAAGCATTCTTGTGAATAATGGGGTTAATCTAGGAGCTTTACAGGAAGGCCTGACAAAGTTCTCCCAGAAGTCCGCAGCATCTGAAAAGGACAAGCAAAAATAGTTTGAAGCCCGAATTGGTCAAGTAGGAGATTTGTTTCATGATCAACTTGGATTAAGCACAAAAATTGGTCGCAATTTTTGTTGATTCCAACTGTTTGTTTTGTAGTCTTGCTCTCTATGCTAAAAAAAGACAACATTGCCTTTGCCTATGGAGTGCTTAATATCATAGCCTCTCAATGTATTTGCTTGACAAGTTTTGTTCCTATAATCAGGTTCCTGGAATCTATATTTTCTCTCTCTTCCAGTGTGGTTTAGCTTCTATGTCCTACGGTGTTTTACGTTGACGGGACTAAGCTACTATGATACCGATTTCAATGAGCAGATGTGAAATTCCTGGATTTTGATACAAATAACATTCATAGTTTCGACAACATAACTAGCCATGTTGGAACATAAATAGTTACGCAAAAAGGTCATAGGCACAACAGATGTTCAGTCAACATGGTCATACAATGACACTGTTATCAAATGAACCTTGTTCCTATTAGTTGAGCTCCTGTAACGGGAGCCTCCCATCGATGCTTCTTCGCCCTTCATTTGTGAAACAGGTGACTTTTCCTAGTTCCTGAGCATGATCCCGAAACTTTTCACCCTTCAGGGCACCCGGTTTCAGATCGAAATCATCAATTTGGTTCTGATACATCGGTATCAACATGCCCATCAGCTTCACATCCCCTTCACAAAATTCTCCAAGCCTTACGCAGACTTCTTCAAGACATTCTAGCAGAATTTGCCTTCCCAAAGATAAGGCATTAACGTTGTCAAGCAATGCGCCTTTTTCAAGTTTAAGTTCCTCGACCATTTTATTCAAGGTAGCTTGCTCCTCATCATGTGCTTCCTTCATTTTCTCCAGGTCAAGCAGTGAATTTTGCAACAAAGTATGCTGCTCCCTAGCATTGTGTTCTGCTTCAATCAATAACTGTACTTGATGCACCAGTTTGGCCTTTAAGCTGCGGACTTCTTTCTCCAATTCACCAACCGCCCAGTTATTCTCATCAGTCTCTTGATGCATCAGATCCTCGGCTCTGACTAGAGCTTCTCTCAGCGCATCGATCTCCACAAGTTTTTCTACAGTTTCTGAGAAGGAAGAGATTTCAATGTTGACTAGGTGTTGTTCCCATGATTGAGCCATTGTTTGAAGTTCCTCTATCTTTTGGTCCTTGCTTTCAGCGATCAACTGATGCTTCTCCTTTTCTAGCCGAAGCATCTTCTCCACTTCAAGTCGGGCTAAACTAGCTGCTGCAGCTTCTCTTCTATGGGATTCTTGCTCTAGACTTGTCAATTGTTCCTGAAGATGCTTCACAGTTCCTGTGAGCTGAGAACACTTTTCTTCGTTGATTTCTTCTGCGGCCTTCAGTTTCTTTATAGTATCTTCCTTTTCAATCAGCTTATTATCCAGCAAAGTCACCTGTTGCTGGAGGCAGTTGAGTTCTCCTGAGTGATTTTCTAGCTTCTTGAGCAGGTTCTCATTTTCTTGCCTAAGGCATTTCTCCATCTCAACCCAGCAGACAAGAGATGTCTCCATCTGGCGGCATGTCTCCTGATGTTCTTCAAGGCGAGTCCTCATGGTTTCTGCTGTAGACTTCCACATTTGCAGTTCGGCTTCTGCTTGGCGAGCTTTACACTTCATCGCATTGAGTTCAGAGTTTGACCTTTCCAGAGCACTAGAAGCATCTTCAAGAGCAGCTTCCATCAATGTGATCTGTTCTCTCAATTGCACTTGGCATAGTGATGACTCCTCGAGCTGTTTCTGACTCTTCTCAAGCTCATCTTCCAAGGCAGCTGCCTGCACTTTCAATATATTGAACGACTCTAGCTCTTGTGCTAATGATTCCGTTGCCTCATTTTCCAGGCGCTCACCAGAAAATGTGATTTTCTGTTCTCTGTTTTCATTGCATGATTTTTGTCGATTCTCCGAAATGAGAAATTGTGACCAAGCTTCTGCAAATTCTGACTTCAACACCATTAGAAGCATCGAGCTCTCCTCGCCAGAAGACTCCAATAATGACTGACAACTTTCCAACTCTCCATGTAGCTGATGAATTTCTTCATTCCGCCTCTTCAACTCAGACATATAACTCTTTGTGACTTCCATTGCTGTTTCCAATTTAGAGTTCCATTCATCTTCTTTTTCCTTTAGTGTCAATGGGCAAGTGCTATGCGCTTCCTCCAAATCTTTGAGTTTGTTTTTCAGCTTTGCAACCGAAGGATCTGCCTTCTTCTTTGTGATCTGAACCTCCTGAAGCTCTTTAACTGATTCGAGAAGCTCCTGGTTCTCTTGCTGCAAGTGGGTGATCCTGTACTCCATTTCTTTCATCTCGTTATCTTTCATGCCCATTGAGCTTCTCAATGAGGCGATCTCTTCATCTCTTCTAGCTGTCATGATTTCGACCTTTGATTTCACCTCTAGACATTCTGCCATGACATTTTCTAAGCTTGCTTTTGACTCCGACAGCTGCAACTCCAGCAATTTCCTCCTGCTTTCTTCTTGAGCAAGGGCTTGGTTGCAAATCCTCAACTGATTTTCAAGGCTTTCGCTTTTCCTAGTCTGAGTATCCAAGCTCTCTTGGAGAAAAGATATCTCTTCCAACATCTTCGATTTCTCGCTTTCCCATGCTTTCTTGCTCGACTTAAACTGGGATTGAAGCCGCTTGTGAGCTTCTTCAAGATGCTCAAACTGCTCCTTCTTCCACTTCAGCTGGTCTTGCAAGCTCATGCTTTGCTCCTCCAATTTCCCAATGATATCATCCCTATGTCTCAGTTCCTTCGCTGCCTTCGCCTTCTGTTCTGCTTCCAACACCTTTCTTTGAGCATCAGACAACAGTCCCCTGAGAACTTCCACCTCCTTATCACAAGCAACAACCTTCCCCTCCAAATTAACCACTTGGATGTTCGCCTCATCTAATGCCAACACCAACTTCCTGTTTTCTGAAGCCAACTTTCCCACCTTCTCACCACAATCCCTTCGAAGGGTCTCGTTCACAGAACTAGCCTGCTTAAGTTTCGACTCCACTTCCTGAAATCTAGATTTGAATTCTTCGTAGAGTCGTGTTGCTTCGGCTACCTCTTCCACCTTACCGTTCAACTCCTTTGCTTGTTTCTCTATCTGCGTCTTTGCTTCTTGAAGCTGAACTTGCTGGTCAATATGTGCTTTCTTTAGGCTCCCACTGAGTTCTCTTTGGATTAGGCATTCCTCTCTCAGCTTCTCCAACTCCTCTTTGGCTTCCTCTAGCTCTTTATGAACTCTATCCATTTCCTTCTGCAATCAAAATAATTTCAGATACACTTGAAATAAACATGAGAAACGATTTAAGAATTTTGTTTAGATATGCTAGTTACCAGAAACATGAATGAAAATCAAGGATTCTTGCCTAGACTCACGCAATGCAAGATGAAGCATGTAACTTTCGGTTATAGAGTAGAAATAAACCATAAACTCGAGTATTACGCATGTCATAACCTATCACACTGAAATACTAATCAATCTCAAGCAAATCAATGGACCTTTCTATGCATTTCTTGGCATCCTATATGTGAAGACATGGTACTAATTCTAGTCGCAACGCAGGTTATAACTCCGGGTTTCGCCAGTACAGAGTTTCTCAAGTTCCAAAAATTGGACAAAGCACATAATCTTACTCCAATCAGACGTACCCAACGACTCGAAACCTCCCCAAATTTTCTACATCGTGTTGCTAGTAGCACCGAAACAACTTCCCAATTTGATGTCCTATTTTTCACACTACACATACATTCAACCGTTTCTTTTCAAACATCTCACATCGATCCCGGAGCGAGTTCCTTCACATATCCTCAAAGCAGTATGTTAAATGAGCCAAGAAATGGAGCAGATCTGTAGCGGATACAATTAGACCCTGGGATGGAAAACAAAAGCAATCAATATTACAGCGAGAGACCGACGAGGGTAGAGAAGATGTACCGAAGAGCGAGATCGAGAGAGACAGTGATGAGATGCGGGCGAGTCGTCGGGGTCGTGGAAACCCTGACGGCGGAGCGGACAGGGGAGGAGATGGGGGAGAGAGAGAATTCAAATTCAAATTGACAAAGAGGGAAAACTGGCAAATGGCCGTTGCGTTTGGTTTATTTAATCGAACTCAAGTTTTCCTATCCATGGGAGTATTTCTTTTGGAAGTCAAACAGCACAGTACTGAGTGTTTTTTTTGGGTGTAAAATTTGAGGTTTTCTGATTATTTTTTTTGTTTTTCCTTTTCCTTTTTTGGGCAAGGGAAGTCGGCAGTTTTGATGACAACATCATTATAGAGGATCCAAATATTTCTTTTTGATAGTTCAACTAGTTATTTATGAAAAAACTCTAGATTGTGTCACAAAAGTTTGATGCCCAAGTGTGTTCATTTTCTTACGTTGTGTTCGTCTTCCTGATAAAATTAAGATGGATTTGACATTATAATAAATAACAATTCTGCACAAAAAATATGATTTATTTTGACATCAAACAACAATATTGTTTGACAATAATCTCATCTTTTAATGTGATAATTTATATTGAAGAACACGAACAAAGAAAACTTGGTTTAGATATATAGATAATAGTTTGATTCAAAACATGTGTGAGACCAATGATTCCATCCTCAACTTAGTTCTTCGGATAGTTACCAATAAAAAATGTTGAAAATCAAGCCACCATGGAAAATACACTCCTCGGACTAAAATTCTGTGGATTACAAGCCAAAACAAAAGTTTATTGCTTGAAATTACACCGGGCAAGAAGTTCCAACCGTGGAAAATGAATCATTATACTTGTCTGGTTCTCTCTATTCCAAATCAGATCGAGCAAAAAAGAACACAACAGAATTATCATGTAATGTGAATATCTACTTTATACAGCTCCAGCAATCTAGAGTAATGCCGCCGAATGTCTACTTCCAATCAACATAAATGTACATAGCGAACGACACAGCAGTCCACGCTTAGCAAGAAGGTCATGCCCAAAATTCCGTACCCCTTCTAGATCCTTTGACAAAGGGGGAGTGTAAGACTTGTCATGTAAATTTGTCTTAAACTGCAACTCCGTGATCAATCAGCAATGCTTCTAACTCCTGTCGCCTCCTCTCCAATTCCTGCAGTTAAAAAACAGCTTACATTTTAGTATTTTGCCATCCATCTATTGTTCGCTAATCAAAATTCTCCTTACAGAAGATCACATGTATACCAATCCTAGCTTGTTCCGGCAGTCGATAAAGAAACAAGATGAAGGACACTAAAGCCATGAGAACTAATTGTAACTTCTGGCAGGGTCACAGAGCACTGCATCTTGCTACATTATCATCAGCAATTGAGCAATTTTTCTTTTTCCTTTCTTAATAAATTCTCATTTCTCGAAGAACATGAAGGTGAAGAATATGAATTAAGAAAGTCTCCGAATGAATCGGCCATGAACATGAATCTCTGAGCAAATCAAACATTCAACTTCTGCACCATTCATAGGTTCAGGATTCCTGTTCCAGGAAGAGACAACAAAACCATCTGTTCTTGAATCAGAATATGAAGTGAGAAATGCTAGAGATCCTCACCAGGAATGATGAAGACAATAAAACAAACTTAGAGTTTGTTTCCGTTGTCACATTCAACACATGACATCCCACATAAAAAGGTAACATAAGATATCATACCTCTAGATCCTTGACGGCTTGGCCTCTTGAGATCTCTTGCTTCTGACGAGCACGCTTCAAAAAGCCAATGCACAGGACTCCCTAACAAAAGGTGTGAGCATGCAACTGTTAATTCACAATTCTGCTTTGCTTCCAACTGGCAGAAAAGAGAAAGGACTAGAAGAGAGTGCAGAATTGATCTTTGTATTTATAACTAAAATTGGTAAAACTGCGAGATTATAAGTCAAAATTGGATTCAGTAACTCATGAATAGATATTAGAGGCAGAAGAGAGCAAGGACTAGAAGAGAGTGCAGAATTCATCATGGTGTGTACAACTAAAATTGGTGAAGCTGCGAGAGTATATAGTCAAAATTGGATTCAATCACTCACGAATAGATATTAGAGGCAAGGGAGATAATTGGATCTCAAGGGCTTAATAGCAATAACAAACAGCTTGAGTTATGAGGAATCCCATATGGTATCAAATGAGAAAGATAAAGATCACTAAAATATTCCCCAACTGAACAGTTCCTGGTATCTAAAGTTAGAACTTAGAAGACAGGTGAAACACAAGCTGGGGCATATTTCAACTACAGATTTGAGATCCTTAATGCACAGGACAGTATATTTTTCTCGTCATCTTACCGATACAACATAAACAACCCCGCAAGCAAGGAGCATGTAGCTTGCAATGTTTTGAAGAAGCACAAGGTACGCTTCCTCGTCTGAATCATCATGAAATGCCCTTGTCATGATAGCAACACTGAAGAAGATGTTTGTCAGAATAATTTCAAAGTACAAATGCCATATTAAGTTAAAAAATTAGACTTGTAACACATAGGATTTGAATAATTGTAGGTGCCTGTCAGTTGCCTGAACACATCTACATGGCGAAACGCAAGTCCCATGCATGGATCTATATAAAGTTATTTCAAAATTACTTAACCACAATGGCTATAAGGTTTGTTTCAGGATAAACCTGCAGATGAGAGCTAGTGGCTTCTTCACTGAACATCCAACAAATGAACAAACGAGCTATTCAGGTTTTACAAAATAAGAGCTACTAGAAAGAAACTACAAATGACTTTGAAGCATACGCAATGGGTCGCATTCAGTTTATGATGCACCCAATGTATATTTCAGCAATAGTTCAATTGATGATCAAGATTTATCCTGCATACTGTAACAGTGGCCGGTGAGGTGGTGAGAGATGAAAGATGAGGAAGTACAGCTATGGCGGTTCAAATCATCTGTATAAGCCTTGTGACCTTGCTGTCCAAGTGATGCAGCGTTTGTTGTTTAGTGAGACAGAAGTCATCAATTTACTAGCTTTCTAGAAAAGCAGTGCATTGATAATAGATGGGCCAGTATCTTTGGTAAATTACTATACTGCAGCTCATGCAGATGATCATACATACAAGATTTGGAGCATTCCTCTGCCTACCCAGTACTCCAGAACCTGAAACAACAGACCATGAGAAAAATATGAAAATTAGTGCGATTCAAAAATGAAAAATACAGCCACGCATACAATGAGATGAAGCAAAATGCAGCATGCGCCTAAACGGAAAAGCTACTTCCTAAACAGCAGCTAAATTGGAAACAAACATAGTGCTACATCGTAATAGAAGTCAAAACTATGATACATCATTCAATCATTTACACTATGGTCAAGTGAAGCATCATATAGGTGCCAAAATGTCATATTCTTGTGGTCTTTTCATGACCAAACTAAAGCAACGTCCTCACTCTCCTCCTGTGTAAGAACAGCCTTACTCAACCTCCAGCAGTTACCTCCGACCTTCGATGGCCCAATTTACAAAGAAAATTGCACACAATTAGCTACTACTACACATCCACGGGCACAAATGTGATTTTCCATCCTGCTGAAAGGTCCATATAACACCAGCTATAATAGCACTCGAGTTTTAAGTTTTAACCAGCATTTCTGCTCATTAAAGAAAGGAAGTGAAGGACAGAGTTATCATCTCTTACATTCAGACGATGACAAACATGTGTTATTTGTACAATTTTGCTAGATTATTTTTGAAAATGATACTGCAGAGTCACAGATTGGAATAACGCTTGAGCACATCACATCATGACAAATCCATCCATCAGTCACTATTCTAATCTACACACAATCAGGCTTTCCAGAATTTCGAAACCGAACCTTCCAGAACTTGGTGATGAAACTCCACTCCGTCTCAGCAACTGCCACGAAAATCGCAAGCGCAACCGCATAACACCTGAATATTCCGTCAAATATCTGCATAAAACCACAATCCAACGACACACCTCCATCAACACAGCAAACTCATCAACCAAAATCATTTTTAAAAACGACAGCGAAAAGGCGAAGAACGAGATCTGACATCGGATCCGTCCTTGAATGACTGAACAGCAGAAATCACATTCGCAACAATACAGAGAATCGCCGCCAGAGCCGTGACGAATCCGAAACACCTGCACACAACCAGAAACGGATCCGCTCTCGACCTCAACGACGCTGCTCTCGTGCCCGAACTCGAACCGCTGCTGGAACGCGAAGTGGATCGCTGCGCCGCGACATTCTCGGCTCCCTCATTGCTAGTACTCGCGCCGCCCTTCGCCATCGTCGCCCGACTCCGGCCCGCGGTGGTCCGTCGTCTCCGAAATCGAGTCCGATTCGCGTTAATCACCGATTTCTCATAAGAATGTGAGAAATGGTTTGTTTGGGTAGTTTGTTGAGGATTGAAGGATGCAGTGAGGAGGGAGTGTGTGGGATGAATGAAGTGAAGGGATGAACGTGGTGAGGTTTGATTTTGATATTCGTATTCTTCACCTGCCCGTCAAGGCAAGGGACTTTTTCGTTCCTTTCCGTTGGCGTTGTTTAAAGGGGTTCTTCACATTTTACAGGACAAGTTTCGTGGAATAATTGGATTGTTATCTTTGTTGGTCGGCAAAACATATTCCCTCGAGCACTTACATTTGTAAAAAAAAAAATAGAGATTCTATAAATAAAAATTACAATGATAATATGATAAGAAGTTGAAAAAAAAAGGTTAAAATATATTATCTCCGTCCCATAATAATGTAACATATGCATATACAGGTAATAAAATTATTTATATTATGAATCGTTTGCGAGATGATCAAACATCGAAAAATTTAAAATTATCGTTAAACACTAATGATAGTTTAAGTTATGTATTTTCATTCTGGATCAATGACGTAATTTTCTTTCATAACAAACCTCCTCAACATACATATTGAATAATACAGTGATAATAAAACGTTGTATTTATTATGAACGGAAGGAGTAAAAGTTATAGTATGAGATAGAAAAATTAGATAAAATTATCATATTATTATAATATTCTCTAATTTTATAGGTCAAATATATAATGAGGAGCGAAAAGCACAAAAAAATTTACAGTGATTCTGATGCAAGGAACATTATTACCTGTGAGGTTTCTGCACGACTCAATCAAAACATGAACAACAAATATAACTGTAATTCTTATTCCCTCCCTCCCAAATATCATACGTGAGAATTAGTGAAAAGATTAAATTTTGTATAAAATGATAATCTTGTTCTTTATATATGTGAGAAAAAAAAAAGTTACACTAAGATACAATGATGTGAAATAAAATAAAAAAGATAAATATTTTGATAATTTTAATTCAAAAATTAACAAACACAATAAGATTGCATATTTATTCTTTATGAAAAAAAAATATATGTTTAATGAGATGGATTAAAATAGAATTTTTTTTTTTTTGAGTGGGGGTATGTTGTTAAAACAAACAAAATCATATCTGTGGAGCAGTGAAAATTGAAGTATCATTACTAACAACATTGAAGGAGGGAAAAAGGAGTGTGGTTAGGATATATTATCTGTCTCAAAATATAATAAATATTTTTATTCGATATACGAATTTATATAAATATTGAATTTTATGAGATTTGATGAAAAAATAATATTTTTTTAATGATAAGTGAGGTTTAGGGGAGAGAATGAAAGAGAATAAAGAAAAAAATGATGGATATATTATAACAGGATTTATTTTGATGTTTTTTATGTGAAAATATTACTAAATGATATATTGATTATATCTTGGGATAATCCAAATAAAAATATATGATATATAATTTAAAACAAAATAATATTTAATAATAATTTTTTTAATTTATCTAATCATTTAATTTTCGTCATCCACTCGTGACGGATTGAGCGGTAAATGGGATCTGCCGTTGATCAGGTCCGCCCACCTGTTTGACTTTTCTTTGATTTAATTAATTCCTACCGTATATTCTCTTTGACGCTTCGTGAGTCCTGTCCGTTGCGCAGTGATCAACTCTCCGACGGCATCCGCTCAGCGCAAGGATGGCGAAAGAGGAAGGGAAAGCCGAAACAAGTAACGGCGATCTCCAGGTAGACGGCGCCGGCGCCGGCGCCGGCGATGCTCAAGAATCGAAGCCTCAATTCGACGGTTCGATTTGTGGATTCGAATCGCTTCACCATCTCCTTCGCTCATCTCTCAAACCCGAGCTCTTCAAGGTTCGATTTCCCTCTCCTTCAATTCCCCCAATTCCACTTTTTGATACTATCATGTGTATTACTCTGATTCTTGCTGTCATGATTCTTATGATTTGACCCACCTTCAAGGGAATCTGTGAGTTCATTTTGGTTGTTTCCGTGATTTTTTTTGTTTGGAGGCTGTGTTGAGTAAGATCGATTTCGATTGATGTTTCGCAGGAAGTGAGTCGGCTGCTGCTTGGTCTGAATTGTGGAAAAGAGCTTGATACCATTGCTCTTCCTGAATCTGCAACTGCGCTGTCGTCGAAGCACGACTTCGATCTCCAGGTTTTGTGTTGTGAGATCTGTTCTAATCTCTCGTTTAAATCCTCACTGTCTTATGGTGTGCAACTATAGCATGCCTCATTTGCTATGCTTGACAAATAACGTCTAAACCAGTACCTTGGTTGATTGTGCTTAATTTTTAATGCCATCCCGTGCTAATGTGGCATATGGTGGTCGTGTAGGCATACGGTTTTCATGCTGATAAGGAGTCACTGAGAGAGCCTCGAATTGTACGGTGCGGTCTTATTCAAAATTCTATTGCGGCAACAACAAGTGCTCCCGTTTTGGATCAGAGGAGAGCCTTGTTCCAAAAACTGAAGCCCGTTATTGATTCTGCAGGTGCTTCTGGCGTTAACATATTATGCTTGCAAGTAAGTTCACGCGTTCACTGTGCGAATTCAGATACTGCGCTTCGCTTTTTTCTTTCTTTCTTTTTTTCTGCTGTCAGTGTCTTGTAGTTTGTTTCTGGTTAATCTCATAGACACAAAAAGGTTGGCATGAGAGATATGATTATGATGTGGTTAATTTATTGTGTATACCATCCAGGAAGCATGGACTATGCCATTTGGATTTTGCACCCGAGAAAAGAGATGGTGTGAATTTGCCGAGCCTGCTGATGGAGAATCCACACAATTTCTCCAGGACTTTGCCCGAAAGTACAACATGGTCATCATTAGTCCAATCTTGGAGAGGGATGTTGTGCATGGAGAGACTGTTTGGAATACCGCTGTTGTTATCGGAAATCATGGCAACATAATAGGCAAGCATAGAAAGGTATCTTCCCTTTCATAGTGCTTGCGGCATTCTTAATTGTTATCATCAACTGACAAATGCTGCAAAACAATTCATTCTGCAGAACCACATACCAAGGGTTGGAGATTTCAATGAAAGTACATACTACATGGAAGGAAACACTGGACACCCTGTTTTTGAGACAGAGTTCGGGAAGATTGCCGTAAATATTTGTTATGGGAGGCACCATCCACTGAATTGGCTAGCTTTTGGCTTGAATGGCGCAGAGATCGTCTTCAACCCTTCTGCTACTGTTGGTGAGCTCAGTGAACCTATGTGGCCCATTGAGGTATATCGTGGTTTTCTTGAACTCCTTTACCACTACTAACATTGGAGTGCCTAGAATGCTAGGTTTTCCAACGTTTATTGATTTTTGGAGGAATAAATGATATTTTCCTCAACATGAAATGAAAATGGCACTGGATAAGATGAGTTTGAGTCATATGAAGGAATCAATTAAAAAAGTCGAACTTCTGGTGATGTGAATTTTTAACAAATCGAGTACTTGTAGAAGTGGGCATGGCATATCAACATTGCAGTGGCAGACGAGTTGACTGATTTTGAGCCTTACTTGTTCTCTTCGTTACAGGCCCGTAATGCTGCCATAGCAAACAGTTACTTTGTCGGTTCAATAAACCGTGTTGGAACCGAGACCTTCCCCAATGCATTCACTTCCGGCGATGGCAAACCTGAGCACAATGACTTCGGCCATTTCTATGGCTCGAGTCACTTCTCTGCACCAGATGCTTCTTGCACCCCATCCCTTTCCCGCTACAAGCACGGGCTGTTAGTAGCAGACTTGGACCTCAATCTCTGTAGGCAGCTCAAGGATAAATGGGGTTTCAGAATGACTGCTCGCTATGAGCTGTATGCCGAGATGCTCGCAAACTATCTGAAGCCGGATTTCCAGCCACAAATCGTTTCTGATCCCTTGTTGCATAAGAAGTTGGCATAGTTACCTCATACCTAGCAGTTCAGTGGCAAATAAATGTACAAGGGTGGATTGTCACGGGCTTTTCTCTATACCGTGCGGCACTTAGCAAACTTTATCTCGAGTATGCTAAGTCAGTCTTACTCTCGACCTCACTCAAGTGTTTGGAACTTTGTAAGGAAGCTTGGAATGCTCTTAGCTTTGTATTGCTTTGAATACTTGTGGATTTGCTTGATGGAAGATTCGATGCTTTACAAGTGAAGGTGGCAAGCCTATTTATAGGCCTTGTCAAGAATTCTAGAGATTTCTATACATCTCTATACAATTCTAGTATCTCCTAGATCTTCCAAGAAAACCCTAAAGAAGTCTAGTATTTACAAGAGGATCCTACACAACTCTAGATAAGTGTAGAATGTACAAGATAACTCTAGATAAGTCTAGAGTTTACAATAGTTCTCTTCATGACTCTAGAGAAATCTAGAGTCTTCTCGTCAAGCCTTATAAATTGATGATCAAGGGGTTCTCCTTACGCGAAAATGTTTGGGGCGTGACATTCTCCCCCACCTATCCTGGCGACGCCCTCGTCGGCTGTGCACCCCTAAACTTGGCAATTTGCTCCTTGAATTGCCACAGGTCCGTCTCGCGTTCCCAACTCGCCTCGCTATCAGGAAATCCTTTTCCATTTGACAAGAAGCTCTTTATAACGGGGAACACGTTTCTTTCGAACCTCTCTTTCGGCAATGATCTCATCTAACTCCTTATCATAAGAGGTAGTGACAATTGGTTGGGCACGTTTCGACTGTCCTCGGTCGGGGGCTCCCTCGTCCGAATGATACGGCTTGAGTAAGCTTACGTGGAAGACCGGATGTAGCTTCAGTTTTGGTGGCAACTCCACCATATATGCGACCTTGCCCACCTTCTTAATGATGGGATACGGACCCTCGTATCGTCGCACCAACCCTTTGTGCAAACTCCGGAACGCTTTATAGTTTTGAGGTTGGAGCTTGATGAGGACAAGGTCTCCTTGTCTGGAACTACCGTGGCCTTCGCTTAACGTCCGTCCATTTCCTCATGCGCTTGTTTGCCTTCTCCAAGTAAGCACGGGCGATGTCGGCTTGCTCTTGCCATGTGTTGGCAAGTTTATAGGCAGCTGGGCTAGCCCCCGTGTAACCCGTTGCCACGGCGCTGGGAGTTAGTGGTTTTTGCCCCGTTACGAGCTCGAATGGACTCCTGTTCGTCGTCTCGCAACGTTGAAGATTGTAAGAGAATTGGGCAATGTCCAATAGCTTCGCCCAATCACGCTGGTTGGCACTCACGTAGTGCCGTAAGTAGATCTCGAGTAAACCATTCACCCGCTCCGTCTGTCCATCTGTTTGCGGGTGGAAGCTCGTTGAGAAACTGAGCGTTGTTCCCATGAGCTTCAATAACTCGGACCAGAACTTTCCAGTAAAGCGAGCGTCCCTGTCCCTCATGATGTTCCGAGGAACTCCCCAATGCTTGACCACGTTCCTGAGAAAGAGTCGGGCTGCCTCCTTCGCAGGGCATTCCTTTGTGGCGGGGATGAATATACCATATTTTGAGAATCGGTCTACCACGACCATGATGGTGCCATAGCCTTCGGACTTGGACAAACCAATGATGAAGTCCATTAAAATGCTCTCCCATGGATGTTCCGGGATAGGTAACGGCTTGAGCAATTCCGCCGGCTTGCTTTGCTCGACCTTGTCTTGTTGGCACACAAGACAAGTGCGCACATAGGACTCCACGTCCTCCCTCATGTGCGGCCAAAAGTACATGCCTTCCACCAAGGCATGCGTCCGACGTTGCCCCGGATGTCCTGCCCATAAAGAGTCATGGCACTCTTTGAGCACTTCGCGCCGCAAGTTTCCCCACTTCGGCACGTATAAGCGATTCTTCTTGGCATAAATCATCCCGTCTCTCTCCCAAAACCTTCGCGTCTTCCCCGACTTGATGAGCTCGAATAAGGTTTTGGCAAATGAGCCATGTTGCAGCCCTTCTCGAACACGATCGAGTAACGGACTCTTGGGCTTGCTCACAGCGGCAAGTTCGACCTTCTGACTTGAATCGTTTGTTACCGGATTAGCCTCATGGAGGACGACCTCCTGACTAAGCACCTTGGTAGGCATGGCATTTAAGAAGTCTTTCATAACTTCTTTCTTCTCAGTCGGCAAGTGTAGGGGCTTGGCATCCCCATCCGAAACTTCGTCCCCGAGGGTGGCAAGACATAGGTTTTCATTCCGCTCGAGACCCTTCTCAAGCTGGATAGCGGGTAATGCCTTGGTGCCTTGTTTTCCCCACTTGTCACGGGCTTTTCTCTAGACCGTGCGGCACTTAGCAAAATTTGTCTCGAGTATGTTAAGTCAGCCTTACTCTCGACCTCACTCAAGTGTTTGGAACTTTGTAAGGAAGCTTGGAATGCTCTTAGCTTTGTATTGCTTTGAATACTTGTGGATTTACTTGATGGAAGATTCGATGCTTTATAAGTGAGGGTGGCAAGCCTATTTATAGGTCTTGCCAAGAATTCTAGAGATTTCTATATATCTCTATACAATTCTAGTATCTCCTAGATCTTCCTAGAAAACTCTAAAGAAGTCTAGTATTTACAAGAGGATCCTACACAACTCTAAATAAGTGTAGAATGTACAAGATAACTCTAGATAAGTCTAGAGTTTACAATAGTTCTCTTCATGACTCTAGAAAAATCTAGAGTCTTCTCGCCAAGCCTTATAAATTGATGACCAAGGGGTTTTACTTGCACGAAAATGTTTGGGGCGTGACAGGATGATCCTCAACAAGCTTCAGTTATAAGTTCTGTTTTATCTCTTCGCTTGTGTATGGTAAAAGCAGTCTGCCTGTAACAATAACATGAATCATGATAGTGTATGTACTCCTTGCAACTTGTAAGACTGCCTTTTGAGTCTTATCTTGTGTATATAAGCCTATCTTTATACTTTTATGCCTGTATTGATATGCATTTACTTGTTGAAGATTGTTCATCCTACCAGAAACAGAACTACAAATTTATGCATTTGCAGTACGATGGATTTTCATTCATATGATGAACAATGAATAATGCTTTTCAAATTTAAGTGTGATGATTTGAATCGTTTAACTCTCTCTATCCCATCGTGTTCTATATTATTATATACGCATGAATACAGATCTCTCGTTTCGTAATATATTAGATTAAAATATATAATTTATATAATATTTTTTATAATATTGACATTTCACAATAAATTTTCAAAAAAATTACGTAAATTATCGTTATACGGATGTCAAATTTTATACCGACAAATGCACAAAATAAAAACGATACAAAAATAATAGGACAGAAAAAATATATGACATCAGTTATATTTCATATCTTTGTTCATAAGATCATTATTTACCACATATTCAGAATAATTTATCACGACTTTCTTCATCACAAGTTATGATAACAACACGTGACAAATGAACAAAAAATGATAACGTTAAGTTAACGGTCGAAAAAAAATGATAACGTTAAGTTTAATTATCTGCGTGCACATACACCAGTTAGTCACACTCCCCTTCGCCGACGTGCCAACTCGAACAACACTCAATCAGGGTTCCATCTTCCCCATATTCTCCTCCCAACACACCGCCC
>JAOVYX010018005.1:0-21013 GCA_035668315.1 Drosera spatulata | reverse complement strand
TCTGGGTTGGGGGTTGTTTAAGCACTCTATAATTAGTTTCCTGCTTCTTATATGAGTAGAAATATGGTATGCTTAACTAGCTTTTATGATGTTTGATATGTCTCTTTCTGAGATTTGATCTTAAGGTGAAAGAAATGGAAGTTAACGTAGAGATGTTTATCTTAAGCATCCTTGAGTTGTTAGAAACATCAGTGGAGTGTTTGAACTTGTTCATGTTCAAAGTCTGTGTTAGTTTCTGATGGGAATCATGTAGTTGGTTATTTTGCGATCTTGTGACCAACGTTGAGAGAAATGTCTTCTATTTAATGAAAAGTATGAAGCTTCGACATCATTAAATAATCATGAGATCATCCATTTGATGAGTATTGTTGCAAGCTCAATGGGTCAAAGATTTGGTCTTGCACTGTTGTCATGGAATTAAAGTGACCATTGATAGGTTAGTCATTGTTATACAGCTAGTGGAGATAGTGTAGCATAACACATGATGAATACATGTGGTATCTCTTGATTAGTCTCTAACACGCTAATATAGTGGTGTCATTTTTAAATGCAGGCAGATTTCTGGAATAAAAATAAATAAATCACAAGGTCTCTCTATTTGGAATTCTTATAGTATGCTTCAAGTTACGCAAGAAATCTGGAATGCTATTCTAGACTCATATAAGTAGCTGGACATGGTACTAGTTTGAGGAAGAAGAGTACATATGGGAAATATGCCTTGGACACAGAAGGCGTGGTTTAAGTATGGGAAGTTGGTCGACCATGGGCACCAAGACGAGATCTTGGATTCCTTTTTGATTCAATAGATATGAACTGCCTAGGTATGTAATTATGATGGCATCTTGTTCTCTTAGCTTAAGTTCCTTTGCTTACTCTTGTTTCCATGATCAGCGTCCACTTTATTTTTCATCCTGGTTTTTCCTGTGATTTCCTTTACGAGTTTCTTATTTACTGGTCAAAATATTTGATGGTATGTCATGGCCGAAGTTTAATTGAATGTTTTTCTTGATGTTCGGTCATACGAGTCCAATTGCTTGGTTTTTCTCTGCTTCCTATGGGTATGAGTTTAAAAAGATTTTGGTTTCATGGAGATGATGGTCCGAGTGATAATTAAGCTTTTGTTGGAGGTGGAAAGAAAGTCATGAGCTTCAATTCGTCGATCGACAGATTTCACAACTTAACACTTCGTGTGGTATAAAGAGTTCGGTACAAAGTCTATTAGGCCCCTGTGGATGGGTGCCAACTCTGTAGAGTGCACAAATGGTTTTTGATAAGGTTTGCAGCACTGAAAAATGTATTATTTATGAGTTACTATCGGCCTCTATTTTTATTCTGGTATTTCTTGGTTCGTCATGGCAACCTTGGTTTATTGAATATGGTTTTCTTGAAATGTCTTTTTTTTTGTTTTTTTTTTTTTTTTTTTTTGCGCTCTTGGTCATTATAATTACTACTAAGTTTGTGCTAATTTGTTTTCTATTTGTATCTTTGTTTTGTTAAATATGTTTTCACGTTAAGGTGGGAAAGATTGATTCATATTGCACAACAGAAGCCCGGATAGTTAAAAATATTGTGGTTATTGAACTTTATGTATTTTGAATGACCTTGCCGAGTGAATTGTAGATTGGATCCTTTTCCGGTGCTTGTGATTTGTAAGATTTAAATTTGATTAGTAGCCCCTAAAATTTATATTATGTGGTTAAATACGATTGTGGAATTCGAAGTGATGCACGGTTGATTTGGAAGTGGTTGGTTTTCAACTATTGAAGTATTAATTTTTCCAGCTTGAGGGTTTTTCACATTCTCATTTATAAGGGCGGGAACCCCTTTCGACTAAGGTAAGCCAAGTACTATTATATCCTAAAGTACATGTGATATTTCTACATTATAATAAACATTTTTTTATAAGATAGATCTCTATATGCATTTTATACAGTTTAAGAAATCACATTTGCAATATATACATATATATACTTCATTTCATTTACCCTAAATATACAACATACGCTACACGATCTACATATGACTTCATCAATCCGAAAAAATTACGCAGCCATATTTCTATCTAACACTAGAGATAGCAATCTTCTCATAAGCAAGGAAGCCATTTACATGTCAACTCTAAAGAAAAACCCAACTAAGGTCATCCCCTACAGTGTGTCAGATCCTATTGTAGTAAAGAGATCATCTAGAACCTCGGGTGTCACCTCCTTAGCTATGGGGACCTCTATCGAATCTTCCTCCTAGAATCAATCCTCGAAACCCTTCTCCCACTCCTCCAAAATGTGTCCGAGAGTGAAGACTTCAGGGTTGATCTCGAGAGGCTGCTCCATCGGCTCCTGCTCTGGCTCAATCTGCTCTGGTACCTCCTCCTCAGACTCCCATCTCCTCCTCTGGGTCCTCCTCTTCCTCTGGCTCCATAGCTCCTCCTGCTCATCTGGATCCTCAACAACATCCATCAAAAGCTCCTCGACAGACTGCATAATGGGCTCTATAACTTGCTCTTTAATAGGCTCCATAGCAGCCTCTCAACAATTGCTTGTGCCTTAAGCTCCATCTTTTCACAAGCAACATCATACATCTCAATCTTGTCCTAGGCGAGAACCCTAGCATAGTCGTCAATCTTGAGTGGCTCCTCCGTCTACATGAGCTTAGGTTCTGGCTTCTAAGTAGTCATAAGGGCAAGCTCTTCCTCCATCTCATTAGGCATATAATGGTCTGCATCTGTGTGAATTCAGCTCTCAGACAAGGAGCTCATAACTCATGTACTATCAATCGAGAAAATAGTATGACCGATTCAGCATCCGATCCATAAGAAAATCATCATAGCACTCATGATATCAACGGTGCATCCCAGTACGAGACAGACACTCCAGTGAGATACTGGCCTGGAGCAGAGGATGCACAAACAGTGAGTTCTCTATGATGACAACAATGATCACTCTATATCGGATATGGTCCAAATGGGCCTCCGAGGATATCCCTAGGGGTTTTGACTCCCACATGTGTCATGGACTTCTAGACTAGAACGTGATCTTCTGTAGTAGGCTCGTCATCCATCCTGAACAGAAACAGAATATAAGTATTTTCTCATAAGGAATAGGATGAAGGAAGAGAAAGTGTTGGAACACATAAAATTTGTTTTATATCACGTTTTTGATTTAATGATTTACATATCTACACTCAATGCATATGCAACCTATTTGTTTTAAATTAGTTCCAAAATAGTGTTAATTTGTTTTACTTAGTTTTGAGCTAGTTTCAAAGTTTAACATTGAATTCTATCCTAAAACACTTTGCTCTGGTACCATTCGATAATGCCTTGATGTCTAGCTCAACTGACACATGGCATTATGCCGCTACAGATTAATCCATAGTAAGGTGAAACAACTCCCTCAAGTTTTAGGGATAGAATTCAAGATAACTACCTATACATG
Organism: Drosera spatulata; assembly: GCA_035668315.1. Lineage (NCBI taxonomy): Eukaryota > Viridiplantae > Streptophyta > Magnoliopsida > Caryophyllales > Droseraceae > Drosera > Drosera spatulata. The sequence goes on along the minus strand of JAOVYX010018005.1, from coordinate 17,579 downwards.
ATAGTTATATTTCCAAAAGAAAGTCCAAGAAGTCAAATTACATGTTATCTTTCAGTTACCAAAGCATTACACAATTCACCTTTCAGTAGCCAAAATTATTGTGTTTCAGCTTAAGTAACCAAAATCATTGTTAAGCTACTACATTATCCAAAAGTTGGTGAAATATTCTAGATTCATGTAACCTCGCATTAACAAGCTCCAATATCATCTCGGTCCATACCTGCAAATAAAACATATAACTCGTGAGCAAAAATGTCAGTAACCAAGGGAGATAAGTTCATTTTTTAGGGTGTTTTTCATTGATTATGGCAAATCGAGGAAAGCTCCTAGAGGAACCGTAGCAGGGAAGTAAGGAAAAGAAAAAAATAAATACTTAGGCCAAATTAGTCAAAGAATAATATTATATCTATTTTATGTGTCTTTCCACTTTATTATTATTTGATAATTAAGGAAAAGACGACAAAAGACCAAACTTTGAAGATATGATCAACTCTGACCACTTTGATGTAGACCACTTGGATTCAATAACTAACAAGGTAAGTCTACTCAAGCTTTTTCTTTTTTTCATGATTCAATGGGGTTGTCTAGAGCCGATTGGCATGTTCGGGTCTCTCTACAGAGAGTTGCCTAGGGGCCCAGTCACCCACAACCTCATTGTCCTTGCATGCACACAAAAAGAACAAGTCAATGCTTCTTCTTCCTAACTAGTCTCTACTTGTTCGTCACCACGACTCAACCACATTTAGAGTTTTAATAATTGATCCTTGACAATAAGACTTTCATGATAACAACAACGATCCCCATCTATTTTTTTTATCAATAATTCCAGCAAACGATCCTCACGAATCCAAGAAAAGACGACAAGAACAACTTTCTTGACACATGTCTCTTATTAGATCAATTTGCATTAGTTCTCATGTATTGTTCACTTTCATCATTTCAGAATTAAGATTTTTGTTAGCATGTCCTTTTATTTATATGATCTTAAAGTCATTTTTTGTTTATTTCTCGATAGGGTATACATGTTATAATAGTTCATATTTTAGTCCGGTTCTTAGCCCATTACCCCACAACATATAACAAATGCACAAACATACATCTCCCTTCTCGATTGATGTCAATGTTCTTTCTTTATAACCCGGTCCCCCATGTACATAACTTAACACCCTCAAAACCTAAATGAAGCTTAGGTGCCCTCTTTGATAAACCTTATGATCATGCATAACGAATACATAGAGCGCATTACACACAAAAGCTAGCACACGATACACAAAACCTAACACCCCGAGGCACCCCAACCCATGGATATCCATAAATCGCCATACCCCGACCTCATATAATGTAACCACTAGTATACAAAAGCCCCTTAACCCATTTTCAATCCAAACCAATAACTATTCCAATCACCTTTATCGCCACACATCAAGTAACCGAATCACAACCTCGCCCTCCTAGCGGTACTCTTTCTTGTTACCACAACCAAACCACATCACAACACACATAATCAAGCAGCAAGATAGATCAGGATGGGGTTATGTTACCTCCCTTTTATTTCAAAGCTAATCACGTGACAAGAGAAGAACACAAGATGCCTCGTTGTCGACTGATGTCCTCATTATCCCCGTTGGTTATGCAGCTGCGGATCGTCAAAAAGCTCTATACCAAATGTTGACGTGGCTCGTTGTTAGCCGGGTAAGGTGTTTCGTGGGGTGTTTGGTGATGATTTATAGAAGAGATCAAGGGAAGAGTCGAGGTGGCTGTTGGGAGGTTGCGGTTGACTGTGGAAGGTGTAAGTCTTAAGAGTGATAAAATATGCCTAGAAAGAGGAGGGGGTTTTAATAGGCTAATTTAGTTTTGCAAATTGCTAGAGTCCTTGTCTTCACTCTACTGACAGTGATGAAGAGACTCAACTAATTCAATAGAGTGTGTGTGATCTACTCGAGAGCAAAATATATAACTTTCTTGACTATGCAGAATTTCAATCTGTTTGTTTTACCTGGTTTTGTTTGTCAAAACAATCAATCACATATAAATGCAAGAAAAGTAAATGCACCAGAATTTATAGTGATTCTTACAGTAGAGTTCAATTGAACTCTAAAGTATAAGTCCACTCTTCCCTTAGAGGTTAGTATAACTAACTAAGAGGTATTTTACTAAGTTGGGGGTTTTTTGTTCAACCTTAACCTTTCTTACAGAGTACACAGTTGGTGTAGACTACAACACTGAATACCTTCCTCGAAGAGATTTTTTAGAGCTCTTCTGACTTCTTTCCAAAATCAGTTAGCCTCTAACAAGACACCTCCTTTAATTATTTGTGAGCCTTTGAGACAATTGATGTAACACTTGGTTCAACTGTTTGATCTCTTTATTTTCACAGCAACGCCAACACTTGTGTATTTTCATTTAGATTAATTACTGAAGCTATGCTGCCATCCCAAATATATAGACAAGGCTCATTCGCTAGATGTTGCCCATTTTGTACTTGGAAATAATCCCATCCTTCCATTTCTGTCGAGAAGTGTCCAAAAATCAACTTTCAAGGCTCCTGAAAATGATCTGAGATTAATCCAGCCTATGAGTTCTATCATTGTGATGCAGAATGTTTTGAATGTACTGAGCTTTACTATTCTCCTCCGTTGATTTATTGTCAGTAGAACACTTAGTCTCATGTAGAAAAACTTTTCTTCTGAGCACATGACTTAGCCTATCCTGTGCAATCTAAAATTCACTCTACTGCCTAGTTCTCCCCTTCTAACATGAAGTCCTTATCTAGTCCATCAGCACGCTACTGATCCTCAAGTTTGCATTTCGCTATTTTACTGATTTTGACCCTTCTGTCCTTCGGATGAGAACCTCTGTTGCCTTGGTGATTTTCTTATTGCTTTTTTTCTTATCACTAATTTCTAAGGCTTTTGATGCAACAATCTCCCTTAAATTGGTGATAACGTACAAAACACTTCATGATGTGCACTGAATCTGAAGTTTTCTTCATTGTAGAATAATTTGTTGATTGGTTGTTGAAGGAGTGAAGCTGACTACTTTGCATCTTTATATCCTTCCTCTGCTGTAGTAATAGTCATCTCTTCTTCCCTTCTTGAGGTCCCTTTGTCGTGATCTAGATCTATCCTTCATTTGAGTTCAAACCTGGAGACATCTGAACTGCTACTTCTGCTTCCCTTCTTTTCATCTTTCCTCCGTTGTTGATGTTCACCCCTTTGGCTATGAGAACTCCTTCCACTCTTTTGTGTATCTGATGTCTTATGCTAACCTTTTATCCTATGTTGTTGGCGAGCAGAGTCCTTGTAGAACTGCACATGATATCCTTCTCTCCTGATTTTCTCTTGTCTCTCCTATTCAGCCCTTTGTGTTGCTCGCTCTACAAGAGTCAGCTTTGCTACTTTTTGTGTAGCTATTTCTTTTGGGGTATAAATTCTATCAAGCTCTGCTGCTTGCTGTAAAAGAAGTTGTCTTGATGCCTCCTTTTTTGAGTCCTATGACTTCTCTCTCTTTTTGTCATCACAATTAAGGGGAGGTTCTTAATAGTATGTTAGAGAGTCTCCACTGTAGATTGAATGGCTTTCGGCTTGGTTTATGTCTCCTTTTTATGCTCGTTGAAAACAATAAGGATTTCATCAAGACTTTGGTTCAGATGAAATATATCTTCCTTCTGTCGATTGACTAAGGACTTGAGTCTGTCCTTGATGATGTCAAGGTCCTTGGACTGTTATTTATGATAGATGCCCAAGGTGATCTCCATGGTCTGTTGTGCTGCTGCTAGCTTCTGAGTGGCTTTGTCAGCAAGAAGACTAGCAAGTGAAAGTTGAGTAATCTTGTTATTTGTCTACTTGTGCTTTTTCTCAACCTCCTTCAGTGGGTAGGCAGTGCAACGAAGGATGTCTTGAGTTTCATCAGTAAAATTCTTTTGAAGCTTTAGAGTTAGGAGTTATATGCTTATCTCGAACTCTCTTCTGAATTGCTCTTGTTGTACCGTCATCCTGTAGATCTCAGTCAACATGGACTCAGAGCTGAGTGTTTATGGTGTAGGGAGCCTCACTGGACTAATTTGTGGAACCTCTGGTATCTTTACTGGTCTCGGTTGGGGTTCGTACTGAGTGGCAAGGAAATCTGGGGCATATGGAGTCTACTGTTGTCTTTTTAATTCTAGTTGAAGTCTGTTAGGCACTTTTTTCTTCCCTTTGCATCATCTTCCTATGCATCTATCACTTTTATCAGAATTTGATTTGTTGTTGACTCGGTTGGTTACGTATCTGCTTCATTGAAAGACTCCCGTAACTTTCTTGTTGTAATGACTGTCTTCATTGAGGAAGGATCCTTCATTGCCTCTTGTAGCTCTTGGAAAAACTGCTCTGTGAGGCAGTTATGGGTATGTCACTCACTATGGGAGATAAGTTTTGAAAAATAGATTCTTCTCCATGAGTACAGTCATCAAAGATGCCCTTGGTGTTTGAGACACTGTTGCTAATGGTTGAATGATGCTTTGCTGTTCTGATGTAGTCTGTTATTCTGGAGATGATCTTTGCTCTGCTGGCATACTCTGTTGTGTAGATGTGGGTGCATCCTTCTGTGTTGGCTCATCCTCAATTATAACGACTTGACTCTCAACCGATCCACTCTCTTCTGTTCTGATACACCTTCTTCCTAACTTCCTGGTATGGTGGTTACCCTACTTCTGTAAACTTCTTCGACTATTCCTTTTTTATCTGGAGAGGAGTTGCCATGATTAGATAATCATCTGTGCTGATGTCCCCTTGAGTTTGTGCCTTTATTTCTGTCATGATCACATCAGTAAAAACTTGATCCTGTGTAGTGGTTGGTCCTTCAATCATCAGTAGTGGCTCTACTGTATCTGATGCTTTGCTGACATCTTGATCTTGTTGTTCAATATCTGCTAAAGTTGTGTTGTCAATAAGATTATCAAGATCTTCCTCATTACCTTTGATCATCCCCTGCAGGTGCACCATCATTATTTCCTCCTGTAGCTCCTTTTGCTACATCAATGCTTGCACCAATGACCTTCTTGATGTTGTATAGGGCATTCTTGCTAAACTTCTCCACGATCTCTTGGATCTTAACAAGTAGCAGCTCGTCAATGATGAAGTTTTCTGATGTAATAGCTCTAGAGTCAACTTTTTCTACTCTTTGATCAATTGAGCTATCCTGAACTCTGCATCGTAATACCACAGCTATGTGTGGCTTCCTCTTCTCCCTCACCTCTTGTCTAGTGCTCTCCACAAGTGCCCTAAGAGTTGCTTCCTCATGGGTATCATCAAGATTTCTGGTTGATACTCCAGAAGTTTCTTTGCTTGGTCTAATATAAAAGTTAATCTGATGGTGTACAAGAACTTTGGCTTCTTCTTTGGTCTCTTGTCATTAGGATGAATGGATGTAACGGGCCCAGCTCTCTTTTTGTGGTTTGGTGTGCTGATAACATGGTCAACTCTGTTGTCGATGTGGTGTGTAGTTGCTCTTATATGGGTGTGATCTCAGCTTGCTCTGCTGTTGATACAAGGATTTGAAGTCCAGTTATCCTAGATGTCCTCTCTTCTTCTGTCCTTATTGCTAGTGTCGTTCTTCTAGTAACTGGGGTTGTAGTCTGAGCTTATTTTTGTTGCCTCTAGCTCTTTTGTTGTCTAGGTTTGCCTTGTTGCCTATACTACCTTTAGAGCCATCTTAAGCAGGTTTAGGAGATGTAGATGGCACTTTTTCTTCTTCACAATATCCACGACCATCTTAGGGGCATGGTTGATAAGGTTGTGCAAAATATTAGGAACTTCCTGTGGTTTTGACTTCATTCTTTCAAGATCCTCGTCTCTTAGTCTCTTCTGCTCTGCTAACACCTTTCTTCCGACTCCTATATTAAACTTGAGATCCTTAATGAGTTCCCTTTTTACTTGTGCCACGAAGGGTTCGTCGCCCATGCTATCCTTTACTCCCAGAAGATTGCTTAATTCCTTCTCCTTATCCTCTAGCTCATTGGTGGCTAGCTGGATCTGTTCCTCTCCGACTTGTCTGGAGATAAGTACAATATTCATTCTTCATAATACATCTATCAGCAGGGGTTCGTATAGTGCTGGTATTGCATCTTGCAATAAACTAGCTTCTTCTACTTTAATTCTTCCTTCTCTAGTGTGCAAATAGGCTTCCAGAGCTGATATTCAATTTTCATATCTTGCAAAAACTAGAACATACATCTTAGCCTCTTCATAATCAGAGTCAGGTGCTGGTTCTAAGGTGTTCTCCTTTTTGCCAAGAATATTCTTGGTAAATTTGCTTGTGAATTTTGTGTTCTTTGGCTTTTTTGTTTGAATAAACAAGCATCATGGTGGAATCTCTTCACCAAAGGATGAGTAAAGTATCTGTCTTTGCTCAGAGACCATGACTTCATACTCCTCTTTTTCCTGAAGAGGATTGTTAGACACTGGTGGTGGCTGGGCTGGTCTGATGACTTTCTTTTTAGTGGTTGATTGATCTTCTATACCTAGTTCGGTAGAGTTCCCTCGACACTCTGTTGTTCTCTTCTGCTGCTTGAGTTTGAAAGGCTAGTTCTCCTATGTCAATCTCCATTTGGTTGCCTTCTAGCTGAGGGTCTTCCCTTGTTGGTGTCATGTGAGCACGTTGAGGAGGGTTCCCCACTCTGATCCTTCTGTTTTTTCTTCTGTTACGTCTCCAAGGGTGTTTGTGCTCCCTTCTAAGAAATTTCCCTTTGATCAGCCACTTGTTCCACATCCTTCGATGATATAGGTCCTTCATGGGTTAGAGTTGATGAAGTTGTTGAAGTTGATGTCTCTGCTAGTGGTGGTGTTGGTTCCTTCTTCTTCACCCTCCTTGCTGCTACCTTTACTATTTTCCTCCCAGCTGGCTTTTACTGGTTCCTTCTTTGTGGACTTTGTTGTCGCCTTCTTTGATTTCTAAGATAGAGATGGCGCTCCTTTTTCTGTTTTTCAAAGGCTACAGGAGCCTTTCTCATCATATCAAGAATCTTCGTTCCTATCCTTTAATTTACATTGATGGTATCCCCTCCTTTGGAGTAATCTTTAGTTTTTTTCTGATAGCATACTGATAAGTATGCCAAAAGTGTAGTCCTTTTTGTCTTTCATTCTTTTTGAAAATAGGTTGAACATAAGTTTGCTCTAGTTGAGCTTTTGTCCAAACACAAGACTAGTCATCATCTTCAGTTGGTCTTGGTTCACATGATCCTTTGAACCTTCTACACCTAGAAGGCACTTTTTGAGTACACCGGCCACGAACTCATACTTCTCATGAATATATTTCTTGAGTAGCTGCCTTGTCAGGTGTATGGGTCATCATCTTCTCCATCCCTTTGTTGAATTTTTTCTTCAGGGATCTCATCTGGTAGTATGCCATCTTTATTCAAACCAAGCAGTTTTGAAAGTCCTTGACGGTCCAGATGACCTCATTTCCTCTGATTAATGTAATAATTTGATGATTGTCGTCGTCCACCTTTGCTGAGTCCCAGAACTCCTTGACCTCTCAAACAAGTATTTTAGTGTCCTCTCCAAATAGCACCTATAGATCTGCATCAGTAAAAATTTGGGTGATCTCTTTGATCCCTCTAAATAGTCAGCTGCTTCTGCAAACAGCAAAACATTTCCTGTCTTGAGTTCAAAAGTCTTAGAACCCTTCTGAGCCATTTGATCAGGAAAAGAAAAATGAAAACTGAGACAAATCCAGGTAAAGAGTGAATATATGTGACTTTGTTGTTACATATAAATCATACTCTATCATTCCTAATTCTCCTATAAAATGAACCAATTTTTCTCATGAAAGGGTTTTGTGAAAATATCAGCTACTTGCTTGTCTATTGAGATAAATTCAAGTTTGATATTTTTCTTTTGAATGTGATCCCTGATGAAATTATATCTAATGTCTATGTGCTTTGTTCTAGAATGAAACACTGGATTATTTGAAATGGCTATTACTGAGGAGTTGTCAGAATAGATAGGAGTACTAGAGATAGGTATACTGTAGTCAAGAAGCTGTGACCTCACCCAAAGGATTTGTGCCACATAACTCCTTCCTGCCACATATTCAACTTCAGCAATAAAGGTTGTCACAGTGGTATGCTTCTTGCTAAACCATGAAATGAGCCTATCTTCCAAAAATTTGCATGAACCGCTTGTACTTTTTCTGTCTATTGTGCATCCAGCAAAGTCAGCATTAGAAAATCCAACAAGATTTAAATCTGAATCTCTAGGATTCTATAACCCTAGGTTAGGAGTGCCCTTAAGATACCTAAGGATTCTTTTAACACAGAGTAAAGTGATTCCTTAGGATTACATTGAAATCTAGCATATACATATACAGAAAAGATGATATCTGGTCTACTGACTGTAATTTACAACAAGGATCCTATGATGTGTCTGTATAAAAATCCCCTTTGAGCTTTGTTGTACCTGAAAACCAAGAAAATACTTGAGTTCACCCATAAGACTCATTTGAAACTTGGATTTCATAAGATCAGTAGACTTACCACATTGTCTAACATCACATAGCCAAAGATAATATCATCTACATAAATCTCCACCAACAAAACATTTTCATCACTTTTCTTCAGAAACAAGGTTATGTATACTTTTCTTCTAGAAAAATCATTTTCTAGCAGATATGTGGATAAAGTATCATACCATGCCCCTTGTGCCTGTATCAATCCATAAGGTGACTTATCTAATTTGTATACATAATCAGGATAATCATGTTCCTCAAACCGTATAGGTTGTTCGATATACACTTCCCCTTGAAGTTCACCATTCAAAAATGCACATGTCAGAAACATTCTAATTGCTTCCAATCTCTGTACTCGTCATAGTCTATTACTTCCTCTTGTGAATAACCCTTAACAACCAATCTAGCCTTAGTTCTTATGATAATACCATTTTCATCAATCATAATTCTAAATTCCCATTTTACTCCCACAACAGGATAGTCCTTAGGTCTAGAAACAAGTCTCCATACCTCATTCCTCTTGAATTCATTTAATTCTTCCTACATTTTAGTGTTTCTTCTTGCCTTTTTTTCTCCATTTCTGTGAGAAAGCATGCAGAAAGATTCCAGAGTCATTCCTCTTCTGGTCTTCACTGATTTATCCACATTTACAATGATGTTTTGTGTTGGGTGATCATAATTCCAATGATGTTTCTTCCTTCTAGCATCAGCAAGGTTTGTATCTTTCAATTGTATTCTAATATCCTCTAGATCTTTTTCTGCTTGCTGCTTTGCTGATCCGAGCTCTACTGTATTTCCTTCTTGTGAAACATGATCATTTTATTTCCAGGATTTTCTGTTCTCACCATCACTAGGACAATACATAAATTGTTCATCGAAAATGTTATCCTTCCTAGGTACTGAATATTTCTCGTCAAATATTATATGTACACATTCGTCTAGAACATCAAAACTTTTGTTTAGAATCCTGAAAGCTTTACTTTCAGTAGAATATCCTAGAAATATTCTTTCATCTATCTTTGATGCAAACTTAGCTAGATGACTTTTATCATTATTGCAAACGAAACACTTGTAGCCAAAGACATGAAAGTATCCTATATTAGGTACCATACCTTTCCATTACTCATAAGGAGTCTTTTTGTGCACCTTGTGTATGAGATCGTCTATTCTGGACATAGCATGCAGTATTTACAGCTTCAGCCCAATACTGCAAGGGTAGATTTGCATCTGATAGCATGATTCGTGCAGCTTCAATCAGGGTTTGGTTCTTTCTCTCTACTACTCCATTTTGCTATGATAATCTAGGGGCTGACAAATTATGTGCCATACCAAGATCATCACACTACTGACCTATATCATATCGGTCAAGTTTTATTCCATGGTCACAACTAATAGCCATAATTTTTAGCCTCTTTTCATTTTGCACTTGTCTAAATACTTGATAAGAAACCCATAGTATCTTTCTTACTATGAAAAAGAACACCCAAGTATACCTTGTGAAATCAATGATTACAAGCGTATATTTTTTTTTCTTTCCAATACTCTCAGTTGACATACGCTCAAAGAGATCCATGTGTAAAAGTTATAATGGCCTAGTCATTTTGGCTGCACCTACAACTTTGTGTAGGTCCTATAACATAATAGGATTCACATATCAAAGGGACATACGCGAAAGGAGATTAGTCAAACCGGAGCCTAGGGTCTCTTACAGTGAGTTTCCCTCATACCAAAACGACCTCACAGGGTCAATGAAAGAATGTCACCACCAATTCACTGTATATAACATAAACGACAGACAAAATGCTCTTTGTGTTTATATCACAAAGTTATCTCATCAATTATGAATTTATACTTCTTTCGCTCACTCATCCGCTTTTTACCAGTAATCAAGGCATAACACAAACACACACATCATCTTATCACGGCACACAGCAATTATGGTCAGTATTTTACGTCATTCATATTTAGTGACTGCGTCTATAGATTCCAATGTATATTATTATACTCACGGTACAATAATACACATCACCACACACAATAAATCTAAACGTTACCTTCTTATTGCAACTTCCTCACTCAAACACTCAACTTGTCCTTTATGTCTCAACGAACGCCATCTTCAGGTCATACAACATAATAGGATTCACATATGAACGTATTTCCTTGTGAATGTTTATTCAAGCTTCGTGAAAAAACCATCATATAAATATTATGAGGTGATGCTAAGTTTTATACAAGCCTTTGATACTTATTTTGATTGTCCATGATGATAATTTCATATATTGAGTATCATTAGAGGCATTTGTGAATATTTGGAGTTATTTTGGGGTCAAAACGACCTTTCTTGGTCAAGAAGGTTCTAAGATGGCATCCCGACCTCTGAAACGAGTATCCCGACCTCTGGTAAGAAGTGTTTTGTTTTCTGTTTGTAAGGAACATTCAAGGAGATGACAGTTTGTATTTATAGAAAATTAAATAAATTAAAATAATTTAATTGAATAATTAGTAGGTATTTAGTGGATAATTAGTGAATAATTAATTGGTAGTTAATTTAATTAAGGTGGACCAAAATTGACATAAAAAAATAAGTGTCAAAATTAGGTTTAGGTCATTTTTGTATAAATACGGTATTTTCTTATTAAGACCGTATTTCCTCGTATTTGGATATTAGGGTTGTATTTCATACATATTTTATATGTTTTTTTCTATTATATCGTCAAACAAACCTTTTAACCCCGTAAAATAAATTATAACGTATCATCATTTACTATTCATATTAATTATCGTGAAACTAAATTTTTCGAAATTTTTCGGGTCCTTACATTCCTCCTTTAAAGGTTTCGTCATCGAAACCAAAGATAGAAAGGATTTATAAATTACGTTTAAATAGTTACGGACTTTCGCATTGTCTCCTCAACTTCGCAAGTTGCCTCCGAGGTTAAATGATTTGCTCATAAAACTTTAACCAATGGTATTGTCTTATTTTTTTAATATATTTTCTTTACGATCGAGGATTTCTTGCGGTTGCTTCTCATACAACATATTCTCATCTATTATGATAAGGTCGTACCGTATGATATGGGTTGGGTCTGACACATACTTACGATTCATAGAGACATGGAACACGTTGTGCACGGACGACAGGTTGGCGGAAAGTGCTAGTCCATAAGCTACCTCTCCAACTCGCTCTAGAACCTCAAAAGGTCCTATGTATCGTGGACTGAGTTTCCCTTTCTTTCCAAATCTCATTGCACCTTTAATAGGTGAGATCCTTAGGAACACATGATTCCCGACCTCAAACTCTAGAGATCTTCGTCTCACATCGATGTAGCTCTTCTTACGGTCTTGTGCAGCCTTCATCTGTTCCTAATTTTGTTTCACCTTCTCAGTCAACTTTTGTACCATCTCTATTCCTAACTTGACCACATCTTGAATATAATTCCAGTATATCGATGTCCTACACTTCCTGCCACATAACGCCTCAAATGGCGCCATACCGATGCTAGAATAGTAACTGTTATTGTACGTAAACTCGACCAAAGGCAAATGATGATCCCAAGAGCCTTTGAAATCAAGTACAGATGCACGCAACATATCTTCTAAGGTTTGTATGGTCCTCTCCGTTTGGCCATCGGATGTAGTATAGAAGGCGGTACTGAATTTCAGACGGATACCGAGAGCCTCGAGATTGAAACCTTGTGTCTTTGTCAGACACTATGGTGCTAGGAACTCCGTGGAGCCTTATGATAGTCTTCACATGTTCCTTGGCCAATCGGTCAACACTCCATGTGTTTTTGATTGCAAGAAAGTGTGCAGATTTTGTCAAATGGTCCACTATTACCCAAATGGAGCTTAAACCCCCAACCGTGCTTGGAAGTCCAACTATGAAGTCCATGGATATTGTATCCCACTTTCATGTTGGTATCTTAAGAGGTTGTAGTAATCCACCTGGTCTTTAATGTTCTATCTTTACCTGCTGGCAGATCAAACACTTGCTAACAAACTCAATAATCTCACTTTTCACGTTGCTCCACCAGAAATGGTTTCGTAGATCCTGGTACATCTTGTTACCTCTAAGATGAACAGAGTAAAGGCTTCGGTGTGCTTTCTCAAGAATTTTCATCTTCAACACTTCATTATTGAGTATACAGAAACGATTCTGAAATCGTAGTGATCCATCCTCATGAATCACAAATCCCATTGCGGTATCCTTTCAAGCCTCTTCCCTCAGCTTCTGTAGTGCAACATCTTTCTTTTGAGCCTACACTATCTCTTCGTGAAGAGTAGGATGAGCTCGCATATCTACAAGTCTCCCACTAACTGACCTTGCTCGAACTTCAATTCCTAACTTGCAGAGTTCATCAACCAGGTTGTCTTGCGTAATTCTCAATTAGTGCAAGTTTCCCTCTGAATTCCGAACGTTCCTGCTTAGAGCACCGGCCATCACATTTGTCTTTGCTAGATGATACTGGATATCCAGATCATAGCCTTTTAGCAGCCCTAGCCATCTCTGTTGTCTCATGTTGAGCTCTTTCTGAGTAAAGATGTACTTCAAGCTCTTATGATCAGTAAAATACTTACAAGACACTCCGTACAAATAATGCCTCCAGATCTTGATGGCAAAAACCACCGCGGCTAACTCCAAGTCATGCGTCGGGTAGTTAAGCTTATATGGTTTTAGTTGTCTTGAAGAATAAGCTATTATTTTCCATATTGCATGAGTATACACCCAAGTCTTTGCTTAGATGCATCGATATACACACAGTATCCTTCCTCACCAGAAGGTAGTGTAAGCACAGGAGCAGAAGTGAGACGAGGCTTGAGTTCCTGGAAAGCCTTCTCACAGTTTTTCGACCAGATAAACTTTGTGTTCTTCCTCATAAGATTAGACAATGGCATGACTGTCTTAGAGAAATCCTCCATGAACCGTCAATAGTAACAGGCTAACCCTAGGAAACTTATGATCTCCGTCACATTAGTAGGTCTGGCCCATTCCTTCACAACTTCAATTTTCTTTGGATCGACCTTAACACCATCCCCTAAGTTCACGTGTCCCAAGAAGGCAACTTCTTTTAACCAGAATTCACACTTCTTGAGTTTATCATATAACTGGTTTTCTCTGAGGGTTCCCAAGATGGTTCGAAGTCGTTCATGATCTTGTGGAGTCTTGAAGTATATTAGTATGTTGTCAATGAACACGACAAAAAATTGATAAAGAGAAGGTTTATGCATCAAGTTCATAAACGCAGCAGGTGCATTAGTGAGTATGAATGGCATAACAACGAACTCATAAAGACTGTATTGAGTTTGAAAAGCTATTTTTGGAATATCCGTGGATTTGATACGCAATTGATGATAACCAGAATGAAGGCCTATCTTGGAGTAGATCATAACCCCTTGTAACTGGTCAAAAAGGTCATCCATGCGAGGTAAAGGATATTGGTTTTTTATGGTGATTTTGTTCAACTCCCGATAGTCAATACACAGTCTCATACTCTCATCTTTCTTCTTAACGAAAAGCACAGGAGCCCCCCATGGTGAGACACTAGGTCGGATATATCCAACCAGATCCTTGAGCTAAGTTTTAAGCTCTTTCAGATATGCAAGGCGAGGTGGAGGCAGCAACAATGTTTAGGGGTTTTCAAATTCAGACTATGTTGGAGATCTGGGTCATCGGAGGTCACTTACACGGTATGTATTCACTTTCTGTAGTGGGCAAGTTTCTTGGAAGACAACTTTGTAGGATACTGTAGCTTTGAGCACTAGAGAGGTAGAGTTCATAGCTGTTGCATCATCCATGAAGGAAGCTATTTGGTTAAGGAACTTGGCTTCAGACTTGGGTTTAAAGCAAGATAGCTCAGTAGTTCATTATGATAGCTCTTCAGCCATTCACTTGACCCATGCCCAGATGTATCATGAGAGGATTAAGCACATTGACATTCGATATTATTTTGTTCGGGACATGAAGGATGTCAAGGTGATTAAGATTGCTATTGTAGAGAATCCAGTAGATATGTTGACGAAACCAGTTCACGTGTCAAAGTTTCGTCACTGTCTAAAGCTCTTAGGAGTGGAGGGCGGTTAGGCTTTCCTAAAGCCGAGGTGAAGGTTGTTCGATGACAGTGAAGATTCTGGAAACATCTTTGATGAGAAATTTGAGTCAAGATGGAGATTTGTGAACACATGTGCCTCAAATTGCTATGCAACATGTTGCTGCACATGATGATCGTTGTCCCGCGTGGTCCTTCCGTGTCCTTCACATGTGTCCTACTTAAGCAAGTGGTGGAGTTGTCTCGCTTGTTATATATAAGGTTAGAGCATCAAGGGACTTCATGCATCAGAGCAGAGCATAGGAGCATAACAAATTTCATATTCTCATTGTTTCTATTGATTAAACACATAGTTAGAGCATAAGGGATTTGTTTTAAAAGAGAGTCACTTCTATATCCCTTATTGTTATGTTTTTGGTGTTTCGTGGAGCTCTTTTGTATCTTCTCGTTTGACTAGTGGATTTATTAGTCGTCGGCGACCGTCCATGGTTTTCTCCCGCAAGGGTTTCCACATAAATTCTCTGACTCTTTTATTTATGTTATTTAATTCCGCTCATTAGTGTTATATTTGTAATATTTTATTTAACTTGCTTAGGATAGTAACGATAAGCGAAACACAAACGATATCAAGTGGGTTGGTGATTTTTTTCCTGTGGGTTTTTTCTTCCCTTGAGGGTTTTTTCCACCTAAATTCTTGGTCTCGCTTTGCATTCTCTATTGTGTGATTGCTCCTTGTGGTTGATTGTTTGTGATCGTGATCATCTTCGTGGCGTATAATTCCTAACAAGTGGTATCAGAGGCTCAGGTTACGAGGGCAAAAGTAAGATTGGATCTTGCGGATAAAGATTCTATTTTTCGAATCTAGTTTGTCGAAGGGGATATTCAAAGACTAGGGTTTGTTGGATCTTGTACAAGTAGGAAGATGGTGAACACCGCTAAGTTCGAGATTCAGCCGTCCGATAGAAAGATAAACTTTAGCATATGACAACGTACAATCAAAGATATCCTTGTGCAACAAGGATTGTTCAAAGAATTGAAAGGAGAGAAGCCTGCTGGGATGAAAGCTGACGAATGGGAAGAACTACAAGCTAAGGCTACATCCACAACCTGACTTAGTCTCGCACCAATAGTGAAGTACTAAGTATTGACGGAGACATCTCCTAAGAAAATATGGAAGAAGCTGGAGTCGATTTACATGTCCAGTTCATTATCAAATAGGCACTTTTTGAAGGCAAACCTGGTGATCTAAAGATGAAGGAAGGAGCAGATTTGAATGATCATATAGCAGAGTTTAACCAGTTGATTACTCAGTTGGCTAGCTTGGATGTAAAGGTGGATGATGATGTTCAGGCTTTGATTCCATTGAAGTCTCTTCCCAATTCGTACTCGACTTTAAAGACTACCTTACTTGTTGGAAAGAACAAGTTGAGGGTATAAGAGGTTATTGTAGCTGTTCTTGACATCAACAAGTTGAATTCTTCAGGCCCGTCTAGTCAAGGTGAAGGATATGTGATAAAGTCATAGAACAGAGGTCGAGGCCAGTTCAGAAAGAAGGGCGCACGAGGGTAGTCTCGTTCCAAGTCTCGATCAGGAGATCGAGATCTCTCCCAGGTTGAATGCTCCAAGTTTCATGAGAAGGGACATATGAAGGCTCATTGTCCTCCGCACAAGAATAAGGGAAAGAAGCCGTCGAGTTCCACGAATGTGGTAGCAGATGAGTTCGATACTATTGATAGTGACCTTTATGTCACTTTAGCTGTTAAAGAGTCCATGGTTTTTGCTTGGCTGTCAAAAGTATTGATCTAGCTTCAAAATGGCTTATGGATTATGGTTGTTCATTTCATAAGTGTCAGCATAGGGAGTGGTTTGATACATGACACCTAGCAGTGGAGGGACTATGTTGATGGGGAATGAATCAGTTTGTAAAATAGCGAAAATTAGTACTATGAAGGTCAAATGTTTGACGGGGTTGTTCGAACACTGTCTTATGTGAGATACATACTAAGGCTTAAAAGGAATCTTCTTCCTATTAGTGCCTTGGATGCTGCTAAGTGGAGTGTATCAGTTAGAGATGGGATCATGCGGGTCTTGAAAGGTTCGGTAGTAGTGATTAAAGGCCCGAAGATCGGGAATATGTATAAGTTGATCAGGAGCACTATAGTGGGTGGAGCAGCAGTTTCATCAAGGCAAAAGACCAGCAAAGATGATACAAAAATGTGGCACATGCAACTTGGGCACTTGAGTGAAGGTAGCATGCCATATCTTCACAAGATGCAAGTACTTATGGCTGTCAAGTCTTGTGATGTTGGTTTCTACAGGTTCTGTGTAAATGGGAAGCATAAGCGGATATGCTTCAAGGCAGTGTCTCATACATCCAAGGGTGTTCTTGATTATGTTCCTTTCGATGTCTGGGGGCCTATCAAGGATGTCTCAAATGGTACAGCTCAATATTTTGTGATGTTCATTGATGACTACTGGAGGAAGGTTTGCATAATCTTCATGAAGCACAAGTCAGTAGTATTCAGTATCTTCAAGCAGTGGAAGGCGAAGGTAGAAACAAAGACTGGGAAGAAACTGAAGTGCTTCAAATAAGATAATGACACAGACTACAAAGAAGACAGTTTTCTGCAATTCTGCAAAGATAAAGGTCTCACAAGGAATTTTACCATGAGGGGAACTCTAGAATGAAATGGGGTAGCAGAAAGGATGAACTAAACTTTGTTGGAAAGCGTTCACTACATGAGGTTGAATACAGGTTAGCCAAAGAGTTTCTGGACGAAAGCAGTTAATACTGCTTGCTATCTCATCAATAGGAGTCCTTCATCTGCATTTGAGTATAGAGTTCCATAAGAGGTATGGTCAGGAAAACATATTGATTATTCTAGTTTGAGAATGTTTGGTTGTCCAGTGGTGCGTGCCGTCGTAAGCACGTCAAATTTATATTTAAGAGCACCCACTTCACTCTATGAATATGGAGTTAAATGTAATAGTGGAAGTAGGGGTCGATCCCACAGAGAAAGTTGAAACTGATCAACTAAACTAACT
>JAOVYX010018004.1:0-15222 GCA_035668315.1 Drosera spatulata | reverse complement strand
TAAACCATTTTGTGTATGAACATGAGCTACAGAGTGTTCAACAGTAATACCAATTGACATGCAATATTCATTAAATGAATATTGCATGAAGTATTGCATGCCCCCAAGGTGTAGTCTGTAATTTGTTTTTCATAAGCAATGATCTTGCAATTAAATGAAGTCTTTTAATTAAAGATTCAGATAAACCATTTTGTGTATGAACATGAGCTACAGAGTGTTCAACAGTAATACCAATTGACATGCAATATTCATTAAATGCTTTTGACGTAAATTCTCCAGCATTATCAAGACGAATTGTCTTTATTGGATGATCTGAAAAAATGTGTTCGTAATTTAATAATTTGAGCCAATAGCCTTGCAAAAGCTAGAAGGCAAACATGTGACCATCTAATTGATGCATCAATCAGTACCATAAAGTATTTGAATGGTCCACTTGCAAGGTGGATAGATCCACATATGTCACATTGAATTCTTTCTAAAAATACTGGAGCCTCAATGTTAATCTTTACTGTGGATGGTTTTATAATTAATTTTTCCAATGGACATTCTACGCATGATAGATAACGACTTGGTAGAATTCTTTGATTCTTTAACTGATGTCCGTTTAAATTTTTAATAATGCGGCGCATCATGTTGGTTCCTGGATGACCTAGTCGTTCATGCCAAATCATTAAAGCATTATTGTTAGCGAACTTCTGGTTCTCAGTGATGTATGACTCAATTGTTTTAATAGTCGTATGATATAATCCATGAAAGAGTGTTAAGAGTTTTTCTAGTATATGCTTCTGACATGATACTATTGAAGTAATATAAATATATTCCTTATCTTGTTCGCTCTCTATTTTCACATGGAAACCATTTAATCGTATATCCTTAAAACTCAATAAGTTTCGCTTACATTTTGAGGAATACAAAGCATCTTTTATAAGAAATTTATTACCATTTGGAAGTACTAATTTTGCTATTCCAGGTCCCTCAATTAAGAATACGCTTCCAGCGATTGTGTCAACATTAGCTTTTACTAATGTTAAATGAGTGAAATATCTTTTATTTTGGAGAATAGTATGAGTCATGGCACAATCCGCTATGCATGTGTCTTCTTCTCCCATTTGTAATTATCTGTAAATACTTTGAATAAGCACACAAACCTTTTATTCAATTCAAATAGAAGTACATGATTTTTACTCCTATAAATAAACACACATACAAGAAGGAATAAGATAAATAAATTAAAATTACATATAACTAATCAAGATCATCCTTTTCTTGAAGATGCATGCTTGACTGGATAAAATTCGATATATCCAGATGAGTTGTATCTTTTGATACTGTATCTTCTAACAGTGTTTGATTCTGGACAACATTTTCTAGGTTTGATGCTTTTTGAATGGCAAGATTGGTCTCAACTTGTTTACTCTTTTCTTGAGACTGTTGGTATAAATCCACTAAATGTTTTGGTGTTTGACAAGTCCTCGACCAATGTCCTTTCCTACCACATCGATAACATTTATTTTCGTGATACTTTTGTTGATTATGGGTCTCAGGATTAACCCAAGTATTTTTCCGCTTTCCTTCTATCTTATTTGGTCCCGAATTATTACGGGGTGTAAGGTAGTTACCTTGTCCACGTCCCCGTCCTTGACCACGATCTTGTCCACGACCTCGGCTACGGCCTCGTCCTTGTCCGTGCCCACGAGAAGAGTTAACATTACCTTCGGGATATGTTACAAATGCTTCAGGCACGGGGGCAGATCCACTGGGATGAATTCTATGTTGCTGTAACAGCAGTTCGTTATGTTGTTTAGCAACAACCAAATAGGCTATCAAATCGTAAAAGTTTTTAGAACCCATTGTGCGATATTGTGCCTATAAGGTAATGTTTGATGCATGGAAAATGGTATATGTTTTTTCGAACATATCTTGTAACCTGAGATTTTTCCATTCGCTTCGGGCGTCGTTCACCAGGCTGACAACTGGCCCCATAAACCAATACTAGTCCTTTCAGTGCGCTTTGGCCTCACTCGCGCATGCCTTGAGAAACTTCCTAGGAGGTCACCCATCCCAACATTACTCTACGTTAAGGACGCTTAACTGCGAAGTTCTAAAGTGATGGGCTACCGAAAAGAAAGGTGCACCTTGTTGGTATAGGTAGTACTATCAAACCATTTAAACATTTCCTTGGGGTATTACATACACCCCCATATAAAGAATGCAACGTCCTCGTTGCGACTTCAAGGACGACACACTGCCTCAGAACCTTCCCCCGCTAGGCGGCTGACATGGACCTCTTGTCCACCGATTCAGCACGCGATCGCAGGGTTGCTCTGAGACCATACTATAACGCCTCGACCAAATCCTTGCTACCAGATCGTCACCAAGAACCGCTCGTCAGGCTGATAACTGGCCCCACAGACCAACACTAGTCCTTTTAGTACGTTTTGGCCTGACTCGTGCACGCCCTGAGAAACTTCACCGGAGGTCACTCATCCCAGCATTACTTCACATTAAACAAGCTTTATTGTGAAGTTCTAAAGTGATGAGCTACCGAAAAGAAAGGTGCACCTTGTTGGTACAGGTAGTACTATCAAACCATTTAAGGATTTCCTTGGGGTATTACACAGATTGATAAGCTTGGCCGTTCTGAAAATATAATCATAATTAGTAGATTATAAAAATCACTAAATTTCTTAATGAATATTATTTTTGAAGTACATAAATAGTGTTTTTCAGACTACATGAATAGTTCTTTTCAAACTATGTGAATATTATTTTTCAGACTTCGTGAATAGTGCATTTTCAGACTGTCAACAGTGTTAACAGACAGTGAACAGTGTTATCAGACTATGAACAGTGCATGAACAGTGTTCGATAGAGTACATAAACAGTATAAAACAGATTTTCATGTAGTATATAAAACTGAAATATCTCACTTGAATTACCTTTACGGTAGATAAATGAGATGTAGGACGAACTTGAATTGAGCCTAACTCGTGTTGATAACGTCTTGTAATAAAACCAAATGAACTCAATGTGCCTCGTAAGTTAGAAGAATCACCCTGTCGATATACATACGCTACAAATGCACACATATATTTTGTTATATTCAATAAATCTCTCTGAGGGAAATTTTTCAATATATTGAAAGAAGAAGCATTGTCCCTTTTATACAGAAATGAGATTTGACATCTGCCGAGCATTACAATATTTAACAGTTGATGTCTTGTTTGGTACTGTGTGGTTATTGTTGTGCTTTCCCTTGTTTCTGTGATTTGGAACGGAAATGAATACTAGAAAAATTCGGGGTTGTTAGGTATTGTTGGTGTGGAAATAAAATAGAAATGCACCCAATTAATCCCGTCTAGTGTAGGATGTTGGAAGGGCATCCTATAAAACAAGGTGATGTATGCTTTCTTACTTATATTTTTACGTGAGAAAGGCGGTTTGTTGATGCCCGTGATGAATTCCTGACGTCGCGGTTGGTGTGAAAATAGCAAAACCGAAGTTAGAATCTGAAAAAAGCAAAGAAGAAGGACAGATGCAACAAAGGTGAAAATAAAAATCTATTATATATTACATGTTATATCAGTATCTAATATTATATATATTATTATCCAAAACCTTCCAGCGGTATGTCATGACGTCCCGCAAAACGCCATTAATTTTAAGTTAAATAAGTATTTATAAAAAAATCAAAAATTAAAAAAAATCTTTTATGAAATAATATTTCGATACTTTAATGTTAAATAAATATTAATCTAATCTAATATATATACTATTATCCAAAGCTTTCCGTCAATATGTCATGACACGCCATCAATTTTCGGTTAAATAAGTATTTATAAAAGAATCAAAAAAATTTAAAAAAATCTTTTACAAAATAATATTTGGACAATTTAAAGTTAAATAAATATTTATAAAATGAAGAAGCGAAAATTAAATCTTTTGTCAAATTAGTTTCCTAATAGTTTAATATTAAATAAATATCATAGAATCCAATCCAATCTAATATAATGTAATCTAATATATATCGTATTATCCAATCGTTTTTAAACGCGGCAAATCGCGATAAATTATTTCGATGGCAAACGATATGATGGGATATTACTGTCATTTAAAAATTTGAACGGATAATCAAGTAGCCATTAATTTTAAGTTAAATAAGTATTTATAAAAAAATCAAAAATTAAAAAAAATATTTTATGAAATAATATTTCGATACTTTAATGTTAAATAAATATTAATGTAATCTAATATATATACTATTATCCAAAGCTTTCCGTCGATATGTCATGACATGCCATCAATTTTCAGTTAAATAAGTATTTATAAAAGAATCAAAAAAATTTAAAAAATCTTTCACAAAATAATATTTGGACAATTTAAAGTTAAATAAATATTTATAAAATGAAGAAGCAAAAATTAAAAAATCTTGTGTAAAATTAGTTTCCTAATAGTTTAATATTAAATAAATATCATAGAATCCAATCCGATCTAATATAATGTAATCTAATATATACCGTATTATCCAATCGTTTTTAAACGCGACAAACCGCGATAAATCATTTCGATGGCAAGCGATATGATGGGATATTACTGTCATTTAAAAATTTGAACGGATAATCAAGTAATTTTATTATGTTTTATTTAAATTAACATATCTTATCCAATTAATTTATGACCTTTGATTATGAATTGAATGATCGAGATTGAATTATGCCGATATTAAATTTAACCTAACTATTTGATCAAAAGTTAAAAAAATCTGAACAATCAAATCAATAATTATAATAAAAAATTAATATATGAAATTTAACATAAAATATTTAGATCAAATCAAAAATATCTAATATATATACTATTATCCAAAGTTTTCGGACGGTATGTCATGGCATCCTGTGGAACGCCATCCACCATAATATTAAATAAATATATTTATTTTAAAAATTAAAAACTAATAAATGTTCTAATCTAATCTATTATATATACTATCATAAAATAAATTTTGTAATACTTTAATATTGAACAAAATATCTATGAATTGGAAAGAACGAAAATTAAAAAAAATCATTCATAAAATAATTTTGTAACACTTTAATCTTACATAAATATTTATAAAAATGATAAAATTGGACAAAAAAAACTTTCAAAACGGAATAAGAACTTGGTCTTTGACTAAATGGATCTATTCAACATCGATGATTATCTTGCTGATAATTGATACAATCGAGGATAATGTAAATATTTATTTTCATATTATTTTAGTATCATCTTTGGTTGGAAAAATATTAAAATTTTATTGAAAAAAATTTAAAAAAACTGAAAAACTAAAATTTTAAATTTTTACTAAATAATATCTATCTAATATCAAAATATAAATGTAAATTTGTAATGAAAAATAAAACTTATACAAACAAAATCTATCTATATCTAAATCTAAATCAAAGGGAATTGGAAAAAAAAATCATAACTATTCGATGATAAATAATAAATAAAATAATAATGAGAATTTTTGTATGTAAGTGAATTTTATCCAATTATTTTTTTAAAGGATAAACCGGATATTATCGTATCTAAAAAAATTAAAGGACAATTGAGTAATTTATATTTAATGAAATTAATAGAATTTTTATCCAATTCTTTTATTGTGCTTTGATTACGAGTTGACGGTTGAGATTAAAATCTCAAAAGTATCAAATTCATAACTGTTCGATGATAGAAAATAAATAAATTCATATCAGTATACAAATTTTTATGCAAACAAAGTAATAAAATTAATAATAAAACTAAAATAATTTTTGTACTATCATTTTTATTCACAATAAATTACCTACAATTACAACACTTCAGAAATAATTTCAAAAAACTATAATTTTAAAAATAGAACGTGTTTGTTGTGTAAAATAGAACGACCTTGTTGTATGAAACAGAGCAGGCGCTTTATTTTGAATAGAAACAGAGCACCTGATCAAAATTGTATTCTCAAACGTTTTGCTTCTTTTTTCAAACTGAATGTCTGGAAAAATTATATGCTTTTAATATTATTTTGCCGTGTGTATGATTTGAGAATTTTTTTTCAATTTTTTTTTGTATTTTTGATCAAATTTTTCTTTCATTTAACACCAACAATGAATGATTATATCTTATAGTATTCATGATTCATTAAATCACCTAATTACAACGATCTCTATATAAAGTAAGAATTTTATCTTATTTATAAATTGGGGTTTATAACGGATTTTTATATTGGAATACGTACAATTAATTATGATTGCGTCAATTTACATATTAATTCACTATTTTTTTTTCTATTATGATCTTCTACCGTGCAGCGCACGGGACAGTATTTTAGTATATATATTATTATCCAAAATCTTCCGACGATATGTCATGACGTCCTGCGGGATGCCATGAATTTTAAGTTAAATAAGTATTTATGAAAGAATCAAAAATTTAAAAAAATCTTTTATGAAATAATATTTCGATACTTTAATGTTATACATATTTATCTAATCTAATATATATACTATTATCCCAAGCTTTCCGACGATATATCATGACATGTCATCAATTTTCAGTTAAATAAGTACTTATAAAAGAATCAAAAAATTGAAAAAATCTTTTACAAAATAATATTTTGACAATTTAATGTTAAATAAATATTTATAAATTGAAGAAACGAAAATTAAAAAATCTTTTGCAAAATTAGTTTCCTAATAGTTTAATATTAAATAAATATCCATAGAATCAAATCCAATCTAATCTAATCTAATATATATCGTATTATCCAATTGTTTTTAAGCGCGGAAAACCGTCATAAATCATTTCGATGGCAAGCGGTATGACGGGATATTATTTTCATTTAAAAATTTTAACGGATAATCAAGTAATTTTATTTTATTTGAATGAACAAAATCTTATCCAATGAATTTATGACATTTGATTGTGAATTGAACGATCGAGATTGAATTTTGATGATATTAAATTTAACCTAATTATTTGATCAAAAGTTAAAAAAATCTGAACAATCAAATCAATAATTATAATCAAAAGTTAATACCTCAAATTTAACATAAAGTATTTAGATCAAATAAAAAATATATGATAATTATATGTGTAAAATTTTTCAGAAAGAAATAATTATAACAAATCCTAATAGTTTTATATATGAAGTCGTCTTTTAGTATAATAAAACAATAACTTTTGATAGATTTTATCAAAAATAAAAATAAAATATCACGTTTAATATACATAAATCTATATAGATAAGTTTAATTTTATTTGTCTATATTATCTTTATTCATCCCGTGCAGCTTACGGTAGTATATAGAAATACACAAAACCATTTGATAGTATGTGAGACGGCGGCACGCAATCTTTTTTTACATCCTTTATGAAAAGAAAAATATCTTAAATTTAAAGATAGTTGGACAAGAAATATAAAATCACAAGAAATCTGTCTATATATATATGGGAAATATATGGATGCTGCAAAAAACAGCATAGTTGTTGGTGCATACTACATCTTGATAATTTTATACTGAAAGTTGAATAATTTATACAGTTAATGATTGTGTACAATCAAGTTTTAGTGTATCTATATCTAAAATCTAACAGTATATATTCAACAAGTTAAAATATAAATTTTTTAATTTATAGTATAAAATTATATAGATGCAGTATACAGCATTCAACAAGAGAGGAATGATAACCGGCCAACGTTGGATGTATGACTTTTTTTAAATTTTAAATAGTTCATCCACTTCTCTTTTAAATTTTAAATAACTCGTTCGCTTCATATGACGTTGGCATCTGAGAGCAAGCACTGAGATGAATAAAAAAAAAAAAAGAGATCCATTTCTAGTGTATACAACAACAAATCAAACCTTTATCTCATCAAGTGGGGTCAGTTACATGAATACGATGACGCCATTCCAATCTATTATGTACATCATCTTCTGTAAGATTATGATAGGTCATATCATACTTAAAGGTTTCTCTCATGGTCTTTTTAGGTCTTCCTCGTTCTCTCTTGACATGGGTAACTCCCAAGTTTCACATCTCCTAAAAGAAGTTGTGACTGGCCTGCGTTTCACATGATCATACCATCTTAGTCGTGACTCCCTCATCTTATATTCTACTAGAGCCACACCCATTTTCTGTTTGATAACTTCATTTCGTATCCTATGTATTCTTGTTTGACTACTCTCATTAAAGACATATTATATATATTCTGTCTTGGTTCTACTGATCCTTAACCCCTTACTTTCCAACGCCTCCCTCCAAATCTCAAGTTTTTCATTCACCCCTTCTTTCGTATCGTCCACCAGAGCAATATCATCAGCGAAAAATAAACACCATGGTACTTCATCTTGTATATGCCTAGTGAGATCATCCATTACTAAGACGAAAAGGTATGGGCTCAAAGTTGATCCTTGGTGTAAACCCACTTTAATAGGAAAAGCAGTCGTTTCACCAACATGAGTTCGCACACATGTAGCAGCTTCTCATACATATCTTTTACAATCTCGATATACCTACTCGTCACTTCCTTCTTTTCTAAAGTTTTCCAAATCCCTTCTCTTGGAACAGAATCATATGTCTTTTTCAGGACGACAAAAACCATATGTAAATTCTTCTTTTCTATCCTAAAACGTTTCATTACACATCGCAAAAGGTAAATAACTTTCATGGTTGACATACCAGGAATGAAACCAAACTGATTCTCAGTCACCCCTGTAATTTTTTTAACCTTTTTCTCTATCACTTTTTCCCATAACTTCATACTGTGACTCATAAGTTTGATTCCTGTATAATTGGAGCAGTTTTGAACATCTCCTTTGTTTTTGTATATGAGAATCAAAGTATTCCTTCTCCACTCATCAGGCATCTTCTTATCTATCAAAATTTTATTAAAGAGTTTTGTCAACCAATTAACTCGTTCTATCCCAAGGTATTTCCAAGCTTCGATCGGGATTTGATCTGGACCCATAAACTTTCTTGAGCTCATCCGTTTTAAAACCTCCTTAACTTCCTCTCTCCTAATGCTGCGAAAGTAGCATCGGTTCATCATCACATCTGCATTCCCACTTGTTTTATTCAGAGCCACTTTCCTTGTGCAATTAAATAGTTTGTCAAAATACTCTCTCCATCTTTCCTTAATGTCATCATCAGTCGTAAGATTATGCTCGACATCGTCCTTAACACATTTTACCTGCCCTAAATCCTTAGTTCTTTTATCTCTTGATCTAGCTAACTTACTCTCTCCATTTCCAGTATATAATTCAGTAAAATTGTGCTCCGTTAGAAAATGACCAATCCCTAAGAATGATAGGCTCCAAGTCAAAATGAGCTAATCAATCGAATGAACATGAACATTATCAGCAATACACAACATATATTGCTGTGAACAATTGCGTGGAACTAAAAGCATATTAATCTATGAAATATATAATCGACTTCTATGCTGCGGTTATTCTTGGAACCGCTGCGATCCCACTTGCTTTGTTGTTCAACGACCTTTAGATCTTTGGAGGAAGAAGCCATTTTGTGGCATCAATATAATCGAGGCTAATATAAGGGTGACCGTCTGGATCTGAGAGCATTTTTGAATATCTAACACGACGGTTTTGGTTTGCCCCAGCCCCTTTGCACTTGTACTCTCCAAAGATAACACTCCTGCAATAGACAATCCCAATTTTCTGTAAAGTACTCTTGATTACCAGCGTTAAACAAGGTGCGAAAAGTCACTTGGATGAGATGATATAGTACTTTTGCAGTTCAGGCTTGAAGTTGTCCGACCAGCCCTCAGGGTGGACAGCGTCGCCCAGGGAGGAGTAAGCGAAGACGACCTCTGCTGCTGGCATCCAAGCTCTTCCCAAGAAAGCCTTACCACCCGTTTTGGTTACTTTGCAATGGACAAAACTATATCCTCCAGGGTCCTGCCCACGTTTTCCTGCCTGAGCCGTGATTATGGCTACCGGGTCTCCTGAGATTACGTATAGTTCTGTGTTCTAAAATATAAACTTATCAGGTACATTTTACGCATTTAAGCATCGTTATAAATATTATTGTATATCCAACTAAACTTTAAGTCTTAAGAAAGGGTTCATTGTGGTTAATATTACCAGATATGGATATCTTGCATCGCCAAAAATGAAATCAACTGTCCCTTCAATGTAGCAATTCTTGAAGAAATGATTGCCCCTGTCGTCGCAGAGAGTGTCTTGGAATCCGAGGAGTTGACAGCTATAGAATGCTGTCTTGTCACCTGATATTGTTAGCGTAACTGCTTGAGCACCTTTTATCTTGCCATCAGGCCATGGAGCGGAATTCTATAAGACCGAATTTCGCAATTTGATGATTATACCAGGATCATTGTTCCTTGCACGTTGATGATTATAACGTCTATAAAATTTTAAGATTTCTGTTTGGTTCCCATACGACTGTTAAATCCAGTGTTTGACCTTAGGCGATGATTCAGAAGTTAAAGAAGTAGCATCTCATACCGATACAATTATGTTGACCACAACGAAATAATCAGACTCAACGATTAAGCTGGCACTGTCTACGGTTCCATATTTTGCAGCGGTACCATCAAAGGTGAGAGTCGGCTTGTTCAAGGGATCACCATATAATGTGATAAATGGCTTATCACGTTCAATCGTGATCTTCTCTTTATACACGCCAGGTCCAATGGACATGACGACACGTTGAGTGTTTCCAGGCTTAATGCTTTCCAAGGCATCCGTCACTGTTTTGAAGTTTCCACCTCCAATTTTCCTTACTGTAATGATACTATGTGCGCTCTCTGCTTTCACCAACGCAGCATCAAGTGACCCTTTACGCGCACTGCATTCATTCAAAAGAACAGAAGCACACTTGACTACATACGCCCACAAACCACTATTCCTATGCTGAGTTCACAAGCTCGCTGTTCCGAGATTAACGGTAAAAATATGTGCTCAATTTACGTACAGTTTGTTAAGAGATGGAGATAGTTTTCAACAGGTTACAGTTTGTTATGTCTCCTTCGGTAACAAGTACCACCTAACTCGAATCGTTGAATACCAGGATGATTATTTGTGCCTAACCTACCCTAACATCCGACTGCTGATATTACAAAGGGGAAAAGAAGCCAAATATCGTTTACCTGAAAGGTTTAATGATGCTATTGAACCAGCCATTCACTTGAGATGGATCAGCTGGGATTGTACATGGTCCTGCATAACAGATGCTTGGTAGCCAAATTAGAAGATTTGCAAGGATAATGACTTCGATGAGAACCTCAATTAATCTTCACGGCATTGTTAAATTTTTTGCAGTTTTTGTAAAACCTGTGTTTTCTTAGAGATATTTATAGATAGATCATGCATGTTAGAAATGCAAAATATCAACAAACATAGATTATGTGATGTTGAGAGCTATTCGGGTGTTTGCATGTTGCTTGTAGATTTTTCTAAAATAATGATGGCGCTTGATGGATAGAAATAGAACTTAATTTGATTGATCTAGAAATTCAGTTGAATGCCCATCACATTAACAAGGAATGTCCTATTAATATTCCCCTAGCAGTTACTGAAAATAGCTAGAATTCCCATAATATCAATAAAGTGTCTTGTTTTGGTCACTCTCTCATCCTCATAAACTCAACAATTGGTATCAAAGTCACGATTTGTTAGTGGGTGGAAAGATCGTATGGGACACATTCAAATCGAAAGAAGGTATGGGACACATTCAAGTCGCTCTTCTTGCAGAAACATGATGCTAGACTCCAACTATTGGAGAATGAGATAGTGTCTATCAAGCAAGGATGTATGTTTATCAACCAATACTTCACTAAAATAAGAAATTTATGTCGGGATATATCTCAATTAGACCCAGAGTCCAAGATTAGTGAGTTTAGGATGAGAAGGATCATCATCCATGAAGTGAGGCCAAAATACAATGCCTTCGTAACGGCGGTGCAAGGCTGGCCTACTCCACCATCCATCTCGAATCTGGAGAGTTTATTGGCTAATCAAGAGATTCTGGCTAAACAAATGGCGGGTGTTTCCATAAAGAGTGAAGAGGAAACACTCTTTAGTGAGAAACAGAGAAGTAACGTAAGGAGACATCAACAGAAGAGTACACATTCAGGGGGAGCAAAGCAAGCTCGAGATAAAGAAGAGCAGTCACAAAAAGACACGCACAAGAAAAACTTTGCATGTTATAACTGTGGTAAGAAAGCCCTCATAGCACGAGATTGCTGGTTTAAGAGAAAGACGTAGAAGAAAACATGGTGACTCACACCCAAAATGATACCGCGAGTGAGAAAGAATGGAATGTCTATGCATCCAACATAACCACAGAGGAGGTTGCCCTTTTAGCACACTCAAGCCTAGAAGTGATAAGCTTTAATAAGGATCGTATCATTGATTCGGGCTCCTCTAACCATATGGGTAAGAATAAGAAGACGCCAAAAAAGATTACCAAGCTTAAGAAAAAAGAAAAGGAGGTGCGGTTGCAGAATGTCTATCATGAGACAGGTAAGAAGAGAAATCTTGTCTCCGTATCCCAACTCACATCATGTGGGAAGTATGTGGTGTTTGGACCATTAAGGTGTAAAGGTGCACTAAAAATTAAAGGTATTGGGAACACTAGTAATGGAGGGATAGATTGGAGTCAATCTACGTAACGCCCACTAAACCAATGTACGTAGATAAGACTCAAAAGAACGTGATCATGAATTTATGGAGTATGAGACCTGGGTATGTGAGCTCCTGCAACAACTCAAGGAGGAAAGTGCAAGAGAAATCAAATGAGTACAATGACAAAGGTTTGGATGACGCTAACTCGTCAAAGTCACGAGAGTCTCCCAAAGATCCTCGGAGAACAAGAGTATACGAAAAGACACCAAGAAAGAGGCAACCGTCAGAAAAGACTCAGCCGACACAAATACAAATTGAAGAATCTACGTTGCACCTGCGAAGATCCTTTAGAGTTAAGAAAGTAAAGCCAAAGTTTACGAATGTTGCTCTCACGATAGAACAAGATACAAAGGAGACTTCGAAAGATAAAATATAAGGGGCATTACGAGAGAAAGTGCATATGAAGCCATGCTGTACGAAGAATCGAAAAGCACACCGCTTCAATAAAGGTGTCGAGCAAAAGAAGTTCAAGGAACATGGTCAGCCACTTGGATGGAAGTGAGAAGGGTTGGTGTTGAGGGGGAGTGTTGGAGTTAACAACACCAACCCAAACCCAAGATCAATTATAAGCCCAAACCCATGGTTCATAACTTAACCCTTAGATATTTTGTTTAGTTTTTTATAAGGGTAGGTTCTAGAATATTTTCTAGAATATTTTATGAGAATATCTATGGGAAGATTCCTAGGATTATTCTTGGAGAAGTCTAGAGAGTTTTTCCTAACCGTTAGATCGTTGTAATCCTTACCGTCCATTAGAGGAGGTGAATAGTATAAATAGGGGTTATGTCATTGTTGTAAGATTACCCAAAACAAGTAAGAGTCTCCTAGATATAAGAGTGAGTTGTATCCACAAAGTGTAGTGTTTTCATTGAGTCAAGAAGTTTAGAGGTGTGAGTATCGTATAATTTCACAATATCAATAAAGTGTCTTGTTTTGATCACTCACTCATCCTCATAAACTCAACAGCTGCCACGGCGGTAGCATAACATCAGCACCTGTTATTACAAAGCGACGCAGTTTCTTTTTAAACCCGGTTTTACTTCTGCCTTTTAGCTTTTGGTTATTTGCTGCAATCTTGTGGTGAAATTCGAGCAGTTACTAGTGGTTTCAGCCTCCTTTATATTCTTTTATGCATATCAGGCCTTTGAGTGTAGGTTGTCGGTGAAGGCACCATATTTTAAGCCAAAGAAAGGAAAGGCCATGAAAGATCCTAACAAGCCTAAGAGGCCTCCCTCTGCCTTCGTCGTCTTCATGTGAGAGCATATTCGTTTTAGTCCTTACGTCTTAACTATTTCGTACTTGACGATATGCTGTGTCATAAAAAGTTTATATATTCGATGCATGCATGAGGAATTGACTTTCTTTTGTATCCCTTTCCTTGGGCAAAACAAGGGAGGAGTTCAGAGAAGAGTACAAACAGAAACAGAAGCATCCGAACAAGAAGTCTGAGTCTGCTGTAAGTGTTACTTTCATATGGCAGTTGTTTTTGATATAATAGAAGTTAAGGTTATCTAATGTATCCTCTCTGTTACATCACATATGTATCTATGGGTTTTAGCTCCACCAAGTATATGTCTGTCATTTCACCAAATTTATGCTGACGACATATCCTTATTTTTTAATGTATAGCTCGGGAAAGCCGGTGGAGATAAGTCGAGGTCCATGTCCGAGGCTATTAGTTTTCTATTATACATATTAGTGGTGGTGCAATTGGTATGTCCACGACTTTGACCCCGGCGGATGTCTGTCCGGCCTGGCCCATGATCCGGGCTCCTGGTTGGTCGGACGGGTCGGGCTTTATCCGTTCGGCCTGATCAACAGGCAGTCCTTTTTAAAAAAATAGCCGTTGCTAAGAACCGTTGACGGTTTTCTGAAAACCGTCAACGGTTTTGGCTGATCACCCATGCACATTCCGGACAGAAAGGTTGGTTTCTAAAATTTGGAAAAACCGTCATCGGTTTTCCAAAAACGTCGCCGGCTGATGATAAAACGTCAACGTTTTTGTAAAACCGTCACCGGTTTTGTCAGGACTCAGAAATCAACCGTTCTGTCTTGATTAATTGGGCTTTGGGCATGGGAAAACCGGTGACGTTTTTTCAAAACCGTCACCGGTTTTGTGAATTCCGGTGACGTTTCTGAAAAAACGTTAACG
Organism: Drosera spatulata; assembly: GCA_035668315.1. Lineage (NCBI taxonomy): Eukaryota > Viridiplantae > Streptophyta > Magnoliopsida > Caryophyllales > Droseraceae > Drosera > Drosera spatulata. The sequence continues at coordinate 384 of JAOVYX010018004.1, read as the reverse complement.
CAATTTTGGTATGTACTTTAATTCCTAACGGCTCTTTTAAAGAGAAATGATCAAAATATCCCCTCCAACAACTATATAATAGTTATATTTAGGGTCATATATGTCCATCAAATATATTCATGCTACTATATAAATAAAGTTTCATCCTTTCAATAACAACTACTTCATATTAATTTTCTACTTCATTCATTCCAAGCAAATCATTTTCCCTCTACTTCATATTCATTGAGATTTTCTTAATTACTTCTGCACTAATCCGAAAGTTCACAAAATACATAAGATTTTACTTGTAATCAAGAAACCTTGAAGTTGTGCTAAGGAATCGGATTGGAGAAGTGTCAAAGCTTAACTCTTGAAGGATCCAAAATCCAATAACCGGCAAAG
>JAOVYX010018003.1:0-21015 GCA_035668315.1 Drosera spatulata | reverse complement strand
CTGTAGGCATTAGTGCGATTTATGGTCTCGGAAGTTCAGATGCTCTTGCTGAAATGAGTTATATTTGTCTTATACTCGTAGGCGGTGCTCTTGCAGGAACCCTCCTGCCTAGTGCTACTTGTCATGGCCCATCCTTAGACATCTTCATTTGTTCTCTCATAGTATTTTTGTTCTATACTTTACACAGAAATCAATGCGCATGATGAAAATGGACCAGGGGAAAGTGAAGCTAATCCAATAACCAAGACCGTGGCAGAAAATGGTTTGCTAGTTTCTACCTCCAGGTACTAAAGGCTGATGTTGTATCTATTCTGTGCCATAATTTGGAAATATATTTGTTATGAGCCTGTGGTATGAAATTTTGAAATTATTGGACAAGCTGCATTCAGTATATGTGAGGAAATTGGACTTGATATCTTGAGTTCGTTTATCCAAGCCTTTATAATTGTATTTGCATGGACCAATGCGTTTATTAAATTATTTCATCAAATACTGCATCCTTTACTCCAGAAATCTGAGAACATCAGTTAAGTGCCAGTTATATCCAATTGAAATACCTTGATCTGCATGGATTTATTGCTCATTCTTATCTGCTTACACTTTTTAACTATCAGTACATCTGCTTGCACTTGATTATAATGGCCATTCTGAAATTATTGAACGGGAATGGGTGGCTTCATACATAATTTAATCACTTTTGTTGTTTGTTGGAAGGTCTTAACTGATAATTGAAATCAAACCCTGAATACTTTTGTGGTTTTAGCCTTTCTGCGGCTATTGATGGGAATAAAACCCTTGATCTTGGCGGTACAAAAGATTCTGGAATTGAGAACGGAGAGTCAAAGCATGAGAATCTCACCAGCAGTCCTGTGTTGGAGAACTTGACCAGAGACTTGGCCACTGTAAATGAAGAAACTAGCATGGGAAGCGGCTCAGAAGGAAGCACAGGCATGCTACCACTGGAGCCATCTCAGGATTCAAATCAGCAAGATGCCAAGCAGAGACTGGCTGCCAAAAATAACAGCACCTCAGTGCGTGGGAGGAGAGCGAGAGCATATACTCGCCGAGTTAAGGGGGAGAAGTAAATAATCTCAAAGCAGAATCTCTATTTGCAAGTGTATTCCTTTTTCATCTGTAACACTAGTGTAGATTATGCTCTATCAGGAAGGGAGCATGGTAGAATACATTGTAGTTAAGATTATCTGTATGTTGGTTATCAGTCTCAAAGGAGTCGGAGTGTTGTAGCTTCCAGGCGGTTCCAGTTTGTAGGCTACTAAGTTACTAAGAGTTCCAGTTTGTAGGATAGTAAGTTATCACGAGGTGCCACTACTCACTATTCTTAGCAAGTGAACTCAATTGTGGACGATGTTATGTTGTAGGCATGGCCGATTTATCCATTCATTGTTCTGTATCAAGAGGACAAGTCTGTTTCTGTTCATCGTTGATTATGTTTCAATTGGTGTTTGATTTCGAGTTGAATAAAGGTCTTAACCCTTCAGTCCAGAGATGGATCGAGTACCATTTGAGAACCTGCGTCACTATCGACAATCCGAGTCTTATTGTATTGAGACATCAGTCTCACGAAGCTTGAGGCATCTACCTTAGGATGCTACAACAGCGACAAATTCACAACTTAGAGCATCTCCAACCATACATGCTAAAATAGCATAAACAATTCTAGATTTTGACTATAAATAATGATGATTTGTTATAATTTGACAATGTTTCTCCGATAACATCGTGCTATATGTTGACATTATGATTTAACCAACGATCAGAAACGTACCACATGTTCTTATTAAGTTTTTATCTTTTTTATATGTTTGGCTTCCTCTTCATTCTCAAAAAAACTGGCATTTGGCATTTTGATTGCAAAATATGGCTATGAGTTTGTCAATGAGAAAATTTGGCAGGGAAAAATCATCTCTATGAGTTGCTATGAAAATGTTGCTAAACTTTGGCTTTAGCAGGCCATCATAATTCATACCCTTTGATCAGCTCCCGCCTCTAGAAAGAGATATACCGTAATAATAGATCAACCTTTTCAGAAAGGTTGATTGGGGATCACTTACCAATTGACGTTAGACTAAGGCTATTCAACATACAAACATCTTAGAAATTATCTTATACCCCCATCGTCTTATGAAAAGTATAACAGTTTGACTATACATAAATATCGAGATGTATTTTGGTTTGTGTTTTGCGGGACGATCAAACGATGTTTTTTTATAAATTTTTTATAAAACAATAATTTTTTTTTTATAAATTACTTAAAACTACAAAAATTCAAAAATAATTTCAAAAAACTACGCGCGAATAAATAATTCCAAAAAACTATAATTTTTTTAAAATAGAGTGTGTTTGGGATGGCCTAAACGAAAAAGTTTATAAAGTGTTTTAACAATTAATATGGGACGTAGAGAGTACCAAAAATCAAAATATTATACTCCCGACGAAGATTAAATAAAGTGATTGGATGTTTTAATAGAGACTAAGGTTGTGTTTACAAGTGCAGTCACTGCTGATTCGCCGGACTAAGCTTTGTTTCTAGAGCAGTAGAGTTGATAGTATAATTATTATAATCGGCTGAATTCCAAAAATCGATACTGAAGTCGTTTATAAAACTTCATATTTTTACCTAGGTTTTTATCTAATGATATTAAATCCATGTATATAAATAGATAATGACCTAAAATTTAAAAAGGAAGTCAATATCCTTTAAAAAAAATAAAAAATAAAATAGTCAATATGGTAGATTAACAAAATTTGGGTTCTATGGATGGATTTCTCAAATTTTGGTGTGTATCATGTAACATATTAAATCATGATTTTGGTATCTTTTTAGTAATGTTCTGTTTGTTTCTAAAGGCAAAAATTATGGAAGTGATCAAAATAAAATATTTTTCATGTTTTGAGTGGGGTGGATGAAATTTTGAAGAATCTAGGATGTGTTTTTTGGAATTATCCAAGATTTTAGTAATTTTTTATTGACAAAAAACCTTTAGGATTACATTTAAGGGATAATTCCCGGATAATACACTTGAGAAATTTAATCCAAGAAGATACCACCAAAGATTTTTAATTTCCATGAGGTCCCAAATTACTCAATATACCCACACTGCCCTCCCCACTCCATCGTCTTCTCAAGACAATTCCAACGCCGACCAACGTTCTTCGTCGCGAATTCGTTGACTTAAGTCTTCGTCGCCGATGATATCCATAGTCAATCCATTGTGAATATTGATTGCTGATTCTTCCTATCATATCCCTTTGGCTTTCTATGACATTCAGAGTCAATCCATGGGGACTCAAGTCCTAAGCCCACGAACAGCCATGGCTGGTGCAATGTGGAGCAAAATCCTTTTTTGTTGATTCTTCATATCATATCCCTTTGATTTCGACTCAACTCTATAGTATCAATTTGCTCGAATACGGATCGCTACATCAATTCGAGAGCCTAATCAAAGGAAGGTGCCTAATTGACCCATATCAGTTGCGAAAAGGCTACATCTTTATGTTTGGCTTGAATTGAGGAGAGGTGTGATGATTTTGATCTAGATCTAATTAAGTTGATTTCGAGATGGATGTTTATGTTGTAGATGCGTACAATACCAAGGTTTTCACAGATCTTCCTGTCGCACTAGGAGTAATTGGTATTGTATTGACTGCATAAGAATTTTCATGGTATAATTGCCAAACAATAATGGACAAGGATGTACACACAAATAAATCACCTGTCTATAAAAAAATACTTCTAAAATTTTGAAAAAAAATTTAAAACCCTAAGAAAGAAAAGAAAACCCTAAAAAAATAAAACCTAGAAAATTATAGTATGCCTAGTAAAAAACACATTATCTAATAACCATGTGTAAAAAAGAGTAGTATACCTAGTGAGAACACTTCATCTAGTATGTTTGTGCAAAAAAGTAGTACGCTTAGTGAAAAACACATCATCTACTACGTCTGTGCAGAAAAAACACTTCATCTATGCAAAATATAATACGTCAATATCGGTTTGTCAATTAAAAATGATCAATCATGATTGAATGCAATCTAGAAAGACGTATTAGTTCAGGTATACTAGTTCAAGCGTACTAGTTTAGGCATACTAGGTAGATGTGGAACAAGGTGATACTCATGCATTATCTCTTGTGCTAAGAGAATATGATCAGAAATAAGTCTACCTTTAACTAAGGCACCTTGGGAGCTAGAAATGATATGAGGCAAGGCATAAGATAATCTCTTGATAAGGATTTTGGATATGCACTTGTAAATCGTGTTACAACACGATATGGGCCTGAATTCATTCATAGATGATGGACGCCTTAGGGACAAGCACAAGTGCAGTAGCGTTTACCTCTCTGTGCAGGCACTTGGAAACAAAGAATTCTTGAACTGCTGCAACAACATCATGACCAACAATGTCCCAGGTTAGCTTAAAGAATTCGACATTGAAGCCATCAGGACCTGGAGACTTATTATGGCCAAGAGAAAAGAGAACTTCTTTAACCTCTTCATTGGTCACAAGTCTACACATATACTCCCCTTCCTCAGAAGAAGAAGACCTGTTTATTACCTGTCTAATAGTATTAATCTTTTCAGCATCCATCGACTGCCTTGAGGGATTAGCTCCCAGGAGATCTTGGAAATAGGAAATGACATGCTGCTTCACAGCATCAAGGCTAGTAAGTAGATGCCAGCCTGATCAGTCAAGCTTTCGATTCTTATTTTCTCTCATCTTAGCATATTGATGAAAGAATCGTGCATTCTGAACCCCATCTTTGAGCCACTGAGCTCTAGACTTCTATCTACAGAAGGATTCCTCCAACATTCGAAGCTCAGAGAAGGCCCTAACCCAGTATTTGTCAGATTCACCAAGTTCAGCTTTACCATGAGCATCTCTTTCCTCAAGGATAGAGCTAGGGACAAATTCAACATCATCTCCATCCACAGCTTGGTCAATTTGATGAGATAGACTACGATAATCAACCACGCCAAGAACATCTGCATCAGAATCCATAACCAAAGCTGCAAAGCGATTGGAGATGGATCCCTTGGGCGAAGGACTCCCCTGGTTTCAAGAAGGGGGAGGATTAGGCTGGATAGTCTTCGGAGGGCTAGACTGATTCGCTTTAAGGGGACTAGCTTGCTTTTTCCCACTCTTGGATCTTACTTCCCGAAACTCATCTTCTATTACTTTATCTTGATGTTCTACCCTTTGCTCAGCTACGTCCTGTAAGGTCTGAGAGGGGAGGACCTCATTAGGGGCAGCCTCTTGACAAGAGTGGCCAAACACTTGCCACAAATTTTTGGTCTTCATTTATATTCCATCCTAATGATCTGCTCCCTTCCATGCAATTTCACAATAGCTTGTTCCACCAATGGCTGATAGGCATCAATCTCAACACATACTCTGAGATAAGCCATTCTCATAAATAATGCTGTGACTGTGTTAGTAAATAAAGGCTTCCAACTACACTAGCAATTTCACTTATACCCTTTTCAAACATAATGTAATACCCCGAAAAATTTCGTTATTAAAATAAACAAATTTCCAAACATTAAATAACGTACTAAAAGTTATAACGTTAAACGTAACGTTATATATTTAATAATATGCAAATAACGATATCGAATGCGTAACGTTACAACAAAACGTTACGAACCTACAATAATTTAACGAAATACGTAACGTTAAATATAACGTTATAACGATGTAACGTATGCTTTTAATGACCGTACGTATTAATTATAACATACGTTATGCGTTAGAACGTAACGTTATAACGTTATAGTATAACGTATTTGGGCTAATAAAATATGGTCCCGGAAACCTTCGAGATTTTTAACAAAATGAGCATCATTAGGTTAGAAATAATTTTGTCTATTTACGGACATATTTTTTGATGAAATATTAGAACGAAACATGGATAAAAATACACCGACAAAAACAAAACAAGGGAGCGAATTCAAATTATATCAAATTCCCTCCACCGCTTATTTCCTCCTCTACGAAGCTGTATTGTCCCTGACCTTTGCGGCGTCGATTTCATGCGCGCCTTCCCCCTGCCGCCAACCATCATCATCACTTCCTTCACAACTCTCCAATATCTCAACCTCTTCATCCTAGATCAGCCATCACAGCCATCATCAAACACACACCAACACCACAACCATCCCACCACCACGATCATCTCCACCAGTTTCACCACCATAACTCATTAACATCGTCATATCATTCATCTCCAAACAGCAGAAGTAGCAGGAAGGTGACGAGTAACGGGACAACAGCGACATGGTGAGGAGCTTGATGCGACAGGAAAGCAAGGGAGAGTAGCGGACGAAGAACACATTGAGGAAATGAAGTCTTGAGGTAACCTAACCCGAATCAAGGCGTTTTTATTCGTTATGATCCGGATTTCTGTTCATATTCTTTCGGATCGCATATTAGCATGATACGTATATAAACAGACTGAGTATATATGGATGTGGTGAGAATGAACGGAGTTGAGTGTGTTATAAGCAGGTGGGGGCATGCAGGGTATGCGAGCTATAGCTTTCTGCTCCCTGCTTTCTGCTTTCTGCTCCCTACTTTCTGTTTTCAGTTTTCTACTTTCTGTTTTTTGTTTTCTCCTTTCTATTTACTGCTTTTTGCTTTCTGTTTTCCGTATTCTGTTTTTTGCTTTCTATTTTCTACTTTTCACTTTCTATTTCCTGCTTTTCACTTTCTGTTTTCTCTTTTTTGTTTTCTACTTTCTGCTTATTGTTGTTAAATCTAAAAGTGTATATGTGACATATAATCCTTACGAATAGAAACGAGATATTAAATGTAAATATATGACCATGCAACACTGCATTCGGAACCGGGGTACTGTTTGACGTGCTTAGTGTGAGAACATTGCTGGGATTATAACAAATCAATTCATACAGAACTATGCTTTTCAAATAAACTACTATGTTTGTAAATATAAGTACCAGTGATTATAATGCATGAATGATATCAAATAATCTCATCATAACATATGCTAAAGAAAGTACTAGAACGGGTTGGAGATTACATTGCCTGGCGATTCGAATGAACGAAATGCGAACCAACAATGAACGCATATTCAAATATAAAGGTTGAACACTGCACATGTTTCATGAACTGTTAAGTCATCTGTCGTATTTTCTTGAATGTGGTCTGGAGATTGAGGCCGACACTGTTATCATCTCCTTATGCTCAAAATATTGTGAAGGAGGTCGAACGTGATGTCCTTTCTTCGAATTTTATCGAATATCAAGTGAAAATCATTGAGACTGAACTTTAGCCAAACTTCTTGAGTCATCGTCACGGGTGAATTGTAACTAATTAGGGAGCGTTGGGTAGCCTCCATCCTCTTAACATGCATGCAGCGGCTTCAACGTCGGACGTGACGGAGCCACTAACTACTCTCTGCAGGGAGGCCTAAATCTATCCCAATGAGAGATAAACAGAGCCCGTTGGATGCGCACTCTATCTACTAAAGTGCAAGGCGGTGTATAATCTATTCAAGTACATAACGAATCGACGGATTTTTGTAGCCCGACTGACGATTGACGAGTCTTGTAATCCGAGTCTGCTGAAAACTCTCGAGTCATGGGCCATAATAACAGCAATGAACATAAGAGATGTGAAACCATATTCATAGTCGCGAGAGTACTTTGCAAATATGAGGCATATACTCTAGGTTATTGAGTTTTGCACTCACGGGTTGTGTATTTCGTTTGTAGATGAGTTACCAAATGATCGATGAAGACTGTAGTTACCCTATATATTTTAGGAATGTTGTAATAAAACTATGATTATTTTGGATATGTAATATATGTGATGTAGTAGTCATGCCACAAACTATGTAACTTAATGGCTTCCGCCCTATGATTGTAAACTGAATTCATAATAGCTAAACAGCATGAATGAAAGCATTACAGGTAGTTTGCTTGACTCTCTATACCTTTAAACCCGTTTGGTTTATTTAGTCTTGTCATGAACCGGGTTTGTGATGACATAACGTCACGTGTCACATGACGTGGATCTCGGGGCATTACACATAAGCTCTACCGGAACATTGAAAAAATTCACCCAAAGAGGCAACTTATTAAAATCTTTCTTGCATAGATCTATTCCCACTGTCCACTGTTCAACGATATGGGGTCTCTTCTGAAACTAGCGTAATGAAAGGAAGATTGCAGTTTGTCGCTAGGTATTTGACCCAATAGGATTGTCCAATATCTACAGAACCTACCACTAAAATACCCCTAGGGGGAGATAGGTTTTGGCCGAACGGAACAGAGAGTGGTCCACATGATAAAGGTACAGAAGGCGTCATTGCCTGAGACTGAGTATATAATACCCGTCTTTCTACTGAAGAGGATGAATCATCCAAATTTTAGAGAAATCGTTCAGCTCACCTTCCAAGTCTTCTATGAGACCTATATCATCGACAACGCTCTTTGTGCCCACCCTCAGCAGTGGGAATACGTAGTTCAGAAAACCCTGTAACGAAAGTCTAAAATCAAAGTACGAAGAATAATGATTACAGACTTTCTCCAAAGTATGTGGGCCGGGAGATCACCCTCAGTACACTTGCCGCAACGGGTTTCATAGGGATGGGCAATTCCTTTAACATCTACTCAAGTATCCTCCAAATATTCAGCCGTTCTCTTTCGTCTATGATTCTTCCATAATCAGACTGAAGACGAGGCATAGTTCCGGTGACAGTTTGTGAAACCAGGGACTCCTGGACTGAAGACGGCCGGTGTCACATACCAACGTGCCATGACACATATCTTCAAAGAAAGGCTGCACCAGCCGGTTGAGTGCTTAGTTGATGATCTGGTGGTCAATTCGACAATGCGTCTTCGGGCATCAACGTCTGGGATGTGGGAGAAGAAAAAGCCCTTGTCATTCACCAAGATCTCGTCGTGACCCTTCTTACTCCAAGGATTCTTGACAGCCTTCTCAATAACCTTGAAGGGAGTTTCTGACCAATAAAATAGCCAACCAAACAGCTTAACAATTTAGGGTTCATACCAGCCAAAGTCTCTTCCTTTGGTTCGATAATTACTACACCATCAACCAAACGAGTAGGTACATAACCAAGACTCAATTTCTTTTTTCAAGGGACGGGAGCTAACAAGGGAAACATATGAAACACCAGGATTAACAAATCGATTACGACCATTGCCACCAGCACGTTGCCTATTCAATGGAACACTAGGACCACCAGGTTCCAACCTATGAGGAAAGTGGGATTCATCAACTTTAGGGGCTTTCTCCTTCAACTAGGCAATAAGGGCACAAGCTTCCTCTAACTCTTTCCTCGCATCATCGCGTTGCCTCATCACAGCTGCCATACCCGATGCCCATGTATCAATATTACGAAGCTTAGCAAAAGAAGGCTCGAAGCTCAGAGGAGTGTAACCTTCAGCTTGACTCTGAACAACCAGAACAGGAACTAAGCCTTCCAGGATTTCACGAGACTGACTCAGATCTGGTTCAGAAACGGGGGCAGATGCAAACAAAAAAGTGAGACCAACAGGGGGGCCTAGGGTTGGAAGAGACAGCGGACACGCCCCTGGTGATTGAATCACATAGGATGTGTCGGGAATCAGTCGCGATTGGAGAAGGAATTTAGAATTTTGCTGTCAGAATCAGTGTCATTTAGGCGAAGAAACAATTGATGGAGAAACAAAACCTTGGGGAATAGGGTCAAGTGACATATGGTTGCATGTCTACCTTTAACTGGGTGATTTATTTAAATCTACTCAAGAGGATACATATGTTAAGGTTTCTTTTTCTCAAAAAAATATAAAAAGTCAATAAAATTCAGAAATGGAGGTGAATCTCAAAGGAAATCAAGAAGCTATAAACTTCCATGGTTTGTGGGTTGGGTTTCTTATGAAACTCGTTGAACACGTGTGAAACCTTGGGATCCTCTAATGAGCTGGGCGAAGTTATCACCTTCTTAGTGATGGAGATATTTATGTAGATCCAGGCAAAACCATGGCATTTGATCAAGATAGGTTTAGTAGGGTCTTTCTAAATTTATTAAGTGGTTTCTATCTATATCAGTAGATACACCCGGCACGAACCATTAATACTCCTCCAAAGGGCTCATGAAACAAGAGTAAGCTATACAATTATTTGACTTCTGATGTTGTCAACTACTTCACATCCACGACGGATGTGCTCTACACTCACCAGGTAAAGGGTTGTCACTCCCTGGTGAGCGAACAGGGATCCAGGGGACAGCGCCACCTAGCGGGAGTGTGCGAGGGCAATGTCCTCGTGGACAAGTGATATATCTAATATGATGTAATACCGTGAATACGTCAAACAATAAAGAATGAACATTTGCAGCTTGGCACGGGCCATGCCAGAGGAGCACGACCATGCCTGGTGGACTCTGGGATGTTTCTGAGCACGGACACAGGGGTTCGTGTATATCACGCACGGGTCGTGCATGTAATGACGAGTGGGCCATGCCCGACCGCACGACCTTGCCTCCTGTTAAGTTGGATTCTCTGAGCACGGCCTGGTAGGGCCGTACGTGGGTGGCACAGACCATGCCGCGGGCCACGTCTGCGTGATAAGATCGATTAAATTTTGTTATTTTATGAGTCTATAAATATACCCATGTTATTATACATCCATATCAGTTTTTAGGGTTTAAGTTATGATCTAATACGATTTCATACGCTCTGTAATCCTCTCTTCACATAGTGTTTTCTTGGTGGTGTTCTTGTGGGGGTTATTTTTTATCCCGATGTTCGGGTTTCTCCACGTTAAAATCATGCGTTCTTGTTGTTGTATGTCTCGATCTAGCATCTTCAAAATTTTCAATTCTTATCAGAGCGTAAGATTTGGTTGTTTGTGTTTGTTTTGGAAATGAAGATGTCGTTCGACACATGGATTGAGATTGAGAAGTTCAATGGCAAAAGATTCGATCTTCGGAAGATAAAGATGGAGGATTTGCTTATGAAGAGGGATCTATGGATAGCTATTGTCAAGGAGAAACTGAAGAAACCGGCTAGTGCTACTTCAACTGATAAAGAACCTAAGGACACGGCAGATGATGCCGCGTTTGTTTCTTCTGTTGAAGAGTGGGAGAACGCGGATCGAAAAGCTCTTGGCTTGATCCGGATGTGTTTGTCCGAGTCGGTATTGACGAATGTGCTCGGTGAAACCACCGTAAAGGGCATGTGGACAAAGTTGAAATCCCTGTACCAAAGAAAGTCTATGGTTAATAAATTGTTTCTCCGTAGAAGGCTATATAATCTTCGTATGCATGAAGGAGATTCTATTGCTGCACATCTGAATGAGTTTAATACATTAATAAGTTAGTTGACTGCAATTAATGATAAGACTATAGCATTGCTTGTTCTTTGCCTGATTTCTGAGAAAATCTCATCATAGCTATTGGCGGGGGTATAACTGAACTGACTTGGGAGAGTGTATGTTCCACTCTGTTATTTGAGAGTATATAAAGGAAATGATCGAAGGTTCTTCTAAGGAGACTTTATTTGCTAATAGTAGAGGACGAACTGATAACAAAAACTACAACAAGAAGGGTGACAGGTCTAAATCTCGAGGAAATCGAGAGATAAGTCACGATATCATTACTGGAATTGTAAAAAGATTGATTACATGAAAAAGGATTGTAAAAATACTTTTGGTAAAGGAAAAGTTAATTTCTCTGGTTCAGAGAAGAAAGGAGAAGACGAACGTGATATGTATGTTGCTATTATATGTTCTGTGCAGTCCAATCATGATGTCTGGTATATATAAACACGGGTGCTTCCTATCACATGACGCCATGGAGGGAGCGATTTTGTGAGTACGAGAGTTATGACGGTGGAGATGTCTTGCTTGGAGACAATGCGGCTGCCAGGATCGTTGGAAGAGAGAAGATCAGGTTCAAACTACATAATGGGACGCTTCGAACGTTATCAGATGTCATGCATACACCCATGATGAGTAAGAATCTTTTGTCCATTGACATGATGGTTGATTCTAGTGTCGTCTTTACTTTTGATAGTATGTCATGCAAGATGATGCGTGGGCGATGATTATTTCTAAAGGAGTTTGGTATGGTAGCTTATATAAGTTGATGGCAGAAGTGAGGAAACACTAGTGATGGTGCATATGTTTCTGAAAAGAAAGATAATGATCTTGAAACTTCATTGTTATGACATCGCAGATTGGGTCAATATCAGTAAAAAACGGTTGTCTGTTTTCAACTGGACAGATGGTAGAGGATGTTCTGGACTGTTCTGGATATCGCAGATTTTGGATTTTGTGAGCACTTCCTACGTGGAAAAGAGACATGAGTGAGTTTTTCGATAGTTGGCAAGAGGACAACGGAAGTTTTGGAGCTGATTCACAGTGATGTGTTCGGGCCTACTACGGTTCAATCTACTGGATGCTCCAGGTACTATGTATTGTTCATATATGATCATTCTTGTTACTCTTGAATTTATTTTATGCATTATAAATCTGACGTGTTTGATAAGTTTCAAAAATTTAAAGTAATGGTTGAAAATCAACTGGACAGGAAAAATCAAAGCATTGCGAACGAATAATGGTGGAGAATTCTGTTTTGAGAAGTTACAGATAACGGTATCTTGAGGCAAAAGATTACGTTGTATACCCGACAACAGAATGGAGTAGCTAAGAGAGTAAATCGTGCGCTCATGGAAAAAACAAGGTGCGTGCTTAGTTGGGCAGTTATGGGTCATGGGTTCTGGGTGAAGATGTGGCGGCAGCTTGTTATCTCAAGAACTGGTCACCTACATCTGCATTGAAATATATGACTCCATATGAAACCTTGTTCAAGAAGAAGCCGAATCTATCACATGTTCGAGTGTTTGGTTATGATGCATATGTTTATGTATCAAGTGAGAAAAAAACCAAGCTTGATCACAAATCTGAAAACTACCCAGAAAACTTATATGTAGATGTTTTGAGTTTTCAATTGTCAAGTCTTTCATACAATACGATGGATCTCAGTTATTCACTTTCATATCTACGAAGCTGGAGTAGGTGATGACTCATGTAACAATTTGAAACCCTGTAGCCAATTTAAATCTATTGTAATATTCTGTCACCTTTATAGTTCTTTATCCTAACTTGTTCTCTGCTTCCTCTTATTTTGCATGGTCACATAACTGCATGTGGTGTCTTTGTTGTATCAGGGTGGCATCTGCTCCCCGTGTTGTTTGATGTCTGTTGATATCGACATTTTATTTAATTAATTTAAGCGGTGCCCAGCTTGTCTGATCATTTCCTGTCTATGTGTTCATCAACTCAGCATTTTCTCAGGATTCGATCAAATAAAAGGGATTTTCCTACGATCTTGCCACCTAATATGTCATTATATATCTTGGGCATCTTTTTTTTCACATTTTAAATTAATGGAGATCATGTGTCTTCGACAATATATAATGGGCTCGAACCTGAATTATTAGATGCAGATAAACAATTGTTTTTTCAAATTACAATTTCCAAATAACTTTCCCATCAAGGAAAGATAGAGGGATGAATCATATATGTGATAATATTGAGGATTGTGGAACTAACACTATCAAAAGTGCGAACGGTTCGAACTGTTGATAAAAGATCACAAACATAAATTTAACATTGCTTTGGATATCACATATATAAACAGCCCTACATGGGTTGTGTTCTTCACACAGCCGAAGAATCTCATAATCAACTAGTAATAAATTTGAGAAGAAATGGCGTATGAATCTCATAACAAAGACAAGGAAAACATGGAGTATGCGTTAGAATTGGCAGCCTCGATAGGGTTGCCGATGATAATTCGTGCCATGTTGAAGCTCAAAATCTTCGACATCATTGCAAGGAAGGGCCGGTTGACAGCTGTTGAGATCTCAGCATGTTTACCTTCGCAAACCAAACAGACAGAGGCCATGCTCGAGAGGATGCTCCGACTCCTGGCTTCATACTCTATGCTGACTTACTCTGTCATTCCCGATGGACGAGGAATTGATCAGCAGGTTTATGAACTGACATCAGTAGGCATGCACTTTGTGAGTTTGGAAAATAGTGCTTCTTTAGGCCCCTTGATGCTTTTGAAAGTTGGCAAGTGTTGATCAATCTCTTTCTCGTATAATATATTATGCTTGCTTCAATCAGATAGTTGCAATTTCACATAGCATATATAATCTCTGAAAGTCACTTTTTTTGCCTAGTCATGTTGTGGAACATTTGAAAACCTTTCAGGTTCAAGTTGGAAGATGCAGTTTTATCCAAAGGAGTCGCATTTGATAAGGCACATGGAATGAATGCGTTCGATTACTCTGCAACTGATCCAAGATTCAATCAAATCTTCAGCAATGCGATGTTTAACCACACAATGATGTCGATGGAGAGCATACTCGAGGCTTACAAAGGTTTTCAAAATGTTCAGTGCCTTGTTGATATCGGTGGCGGTATTGGGCGGACGCTAACTGCCATTTTAGCGCATTACTCTGGCTTGAAGGGGATCAATTTTGATCTGCCTCATGTCATAGCAAACGCAGTCCCTCATCTTGATATGATATTTTCATGTTATCTAAAATGGATTTGTGGAAATGATCAATCCCCATTATTAATTAAAGCATATGATGCATAATTCATTCGTAAAAGATTGATTTATGGGTACTTGTACATCATTTTGTATATTTATTTTTTATGGATATAGAGCATGTGGGTGGAGATATGTTCACAAGTATTCCTAGCGGAGACGCCATTTTCCTGAAGGTAAGTTGCCAAGCAAGTACAGTTGTGGGAATCTACAGAATGATAAACGTTAAAATATGAGAATAAAGCATGTTGGGTGAAGTAAATATGAGAGTGCATTGAGAATCCTAGAATTGAATAAGTTTGAAAGAAATAAAATGTGACATCTTAAACTTAAATCTAATAATCATCATGTCATAGGAACAAAATGAGTTTTTAGAAATAAATTTGATGATACTGGTATAATACTAGATACAAGACTAGGTTAAAGGTCAAAGGTTACAGTCAAGGATAAGAAATTGATTACGAAAAAACCTTTGCATCTGTTGTCAGATTGGAAGCCCATATAATGTTAATTGTATTTGTTGCTCATTTGAACTTCAAGTTATATCAAATGAATATGAAAAATGCTTTCTTGAATGACTATTTAAAAAAGAATGTTTATGTTGAACAATCATCTGGTTTTGATGGCCTGCATGTCCTGATCATATGTTTAAATTGGACAAAGCTATTTCAGGTCTTAAACAAGCCCAAGAGCTTGGTATGATAGGCTCTTTGAATTTTTGCTATTACATGATTTCATTAATGGTCAAATTGATAAGACTTTGTTCATCAAGAACCATGACAAAATTGATTTGTTGATACTGCAAATTCTTCTAATACTATCCGATCATTTTATCAAAAGGAAGAATCCTAGAAGAAAATGAGAATTTGCAAACCAAAGTCTGAAAGAGACATAATTGACTTCATTGATCTCGGTAACGACGCGGCTATGCTACCCACACAATTTAAACTAACTGAATTTTTAGATTATTTGAATTAAACAAAGGGTTTGACAAATAAAATTGCTAGTGCCATAAAAATCTTTTTAAGGCGAATTAGATTTCATAACTACCACTGGTGCCTTCCTTTTTTGACTCCATGAGAAAAATCACGAACCGAATACGAAATAACCACGTACATCCTGTTTATAATTTCCTTATTTTGGTCACTTATGAATAACCATCAATTTTGCACACAGTGGATCCTTCATGGTTGGGACGACAAACACTGGATAACAATACTGAAGAATTGCTACAATGCAGTACTCGAGAAAGGAAAGGTGGTAATATGCGAAGCTATGGTTTCGGAAGAAGCCGCAACGACCTCTGTCGCAAAAGCAACTAATCTATTAGACATGATCATCCTAACTCAAGCTCCTGGAGGGAAAGAAAGAACGGAGAGGGGATTCCTCACTCTAGCGATTGCGGCTGGATTCAGCGGTATCAAGCTCGTTGGCAGTGGATTTAACCTTTGTGTGATAGAATCCTACAAATGAGTAACAAAATTCTACTCTATACGGACTTGATAAATTATACGTATTACTTCTTCTTTATCATGATGTGAAATAATACCGTTTGTTTTAGGAGTCGATTTGGACACTAGTTTCTTTGCTATATCATGTCATAAAACCACATTATTGAATAATATTGTATCTTAAGTTTAATCATGCCACAATTATTTATCACACTAAAGCTTAAGAAAACTATGATTACGGTTCAATATAATGACAAATTGTTGAAGCAGGACAATTGTACTGTGATTAGTTTAATACCTAAAACTCCTCAAGCATGCAAAGGCAAAAACGCAACAGACTGGGTATGCAGCAGAGCTGATTGATGATTGGTTAAGGAAGTGGGAAACGATCATATGGAAGATTTGAGGTTCAAAAATCTGTACGAGATTAAAGACTGTTGTAAGAAAGCCTGTCAATATCACTATGGATCAGTGCAGGGGACAAACATATAACTATCAATATCGGAACAGTACAATTACAGGTTCTAATCCTTGGAGCTCTATAACAGGCTATTGTTTCCACTCTGAGAAGATTGACGAAGATTGTGAGAATCATTTGCAAATTGAAAACACTCTCAAGTTGTATGGCAATCGTTCTCAAGGGCTGAAATTGAAGATTTGAAGGAAGGAGAGCAGGAAGGAAGAATAGTACAAGAGTTTGGCAAAGAAAGATCAAGAAGGTGATTCGAGTCCTGATTAGGAGAGAATAGTTCTTAATATTGGTTTATTTTGTCATTTACTCATTGTTAGCCTAAAATAATCACACTTAGTACTATCCTCTTGACATATCATATTGATTGTTAAGGGAAGATTGGAGTAAAGGATATAGCCATATTTTAGCTATATTGTCTTACCAGTATAAAAATCTTCTGTGCATTTACTTTACTGCTTTCAGAACATTTAACGCTAATGCTAATCAACTTCGACATAAGACTAATCTTAAAGAGACCAACATTACTACTGTAAGGTTCTATATTACTGCAGATGCCCTTGAACAATCTCTCTGTCAAACTAATCTTTATTATTTTGCAGGTAATTTTCGAAGAAAAGACTACACCCCCTTCGCCCCAGTCTCTACTGCAAGCATATTAGAACTTTCACTACTAACCTTGCCTTGTACTTTTCCAAAGACATTCGTTCTCAATTTTCGCTTGAAAATCCACTTGCAACCAATTGTCTTCCTACTAGCTGGCAGCTCATACAAGCTCCATATCTTTTTCTTCTCCAATGATTGCATCTCTTCATCCATGGCAAGCTCCTATTGATATGCATCATCCATGGATTTCGCCTCTTTCATGCTACTTGGTTCACCATCATAATGCTCAAAGTATAAAATGCACCATAAACACCGGGAGAGTACCGAACATCAGGTTTCTTTGAACGCATAGACACTCTACGATCTAGTTCCGGTGTCTTCTCCTCGACAGCTACAGTTATCGGCTCATGGACAATCTCTACCTCCCTCTAGGTTATTTATTGTAACTTTGATAATTATATTTGGGATCAGAGCTTAACTTTCTAGACTTAAGAATTATTAGAAAGAAAAATGCCTGTTTCACTTCTTGATTTACTTGCCAGAAGTAACAAACAGTTTATTGTGTGCAAGAAAGTATGGCTCCTCCAAAGCTACCTAAGTGTCCTCACAGTGATGAACCATCAGCCTACTCATTTGACAAATTCAACCATTGAAAGCTAAGGGTGATGGTTTATCTGGACTACATTGATGAGAGAATGCAAGATATAGTTACATATGGTCCCTTTGTTCCAGAAATGAAAGATCTAACTGATATTTCTTAGGAGATAGACAAGCCCAAGCCTCAATGGACAAGAGATGAATGGGATTTAGTACTACTAGATAGAAGGGCAAGAAAACATATCTTCAAAGCCACAGTCAAAGAGGCATTGAATGCTCTGCTGCTCAGGAATGAAGAAACAAATGAGGCCAAAGAAAATAAGAAGGATGTCCTCATGTAGTTGTATGATTGGGTGACAATGAGGTCAGATGAAAACCTCACATGCTTCTATGAGAGGTTCAACATCTTGATCAATAACCTAAAGACCTTGAGGAAGACATTTGACTGCAAAAATATTGCAGAAGACTAACACCTCTACTACATAGAAAGTACAGAAGAACAAAGTCTCAACTACTCAACAAAGAAGGTTAATCCCTCTGTTGCAATAGCCAAGCAAAAGGTGATTCAACCTCAAATGGGGTCTCCTTTGTTGCAATAGCCAAACAAAGGACCTATACATAAGCCAGTTATGTCATAAAGATTATGGGGTCTCCTTTACACATGACACATGTGAGATAAAGGTTAAAACAATCAAAGGAGTCAAATTGATAGGTTGACCCTAAATGAGAAATAGCATGAATCAGCATGTATCTCTTCTCTTGAAAGGTTTAGAGTTTCTTTACTTACATGTTTGGCTATTTGTATCGAGATGATTTGTATGAACGCTACGTGTTTCATGAATTGTCTTGTCCGTCGAATCATGAGCTAAACCTTTATTTAGGGTTATGATGTGGTTGGATGATTTTATCTATGTCACTTTGAGTCGTTTATCCAGTTTTTATTGTTTTATGGTTATGGTTTGTGGTTGTGCTTAAAGTTTTAATAGTTTGATCACCCGTTAGATGATTTATGACATGTCTTGATTCCGAGAAGAGAATTTCGTGTCAAGTCCCGACCACATACCCACACGTTGAATCGGAGATTGGAGATTGCTTACGTTACGTGTGAGACTATATTAGGAAACCCGAGAGCCTCATGCTTTCTAACACACGACGGTCTCTCATCGAGAGGTGTTAGAGGCGGCATTTAGTTGGACGTAATTTAGTACTCGAGAGATCTTAGATTATAATTTAGGGAATCCAATCTATAAAATCCATGAACTACTAAATAATACGACATATTGACTAGATCAATCGGAAAACGAAATCATAACCCTACCTCATCACATATATAATACTCCATCTTTTACATCGTTGCGTGTGAGTGATCCTTAGTAGTTCAATCTAATTATATTATTAGCTTTTACATAATGAACT
Source organism: Drosera spatulata (assembly GCA_035668315.1). NCBI lineage: Eukaryota > Viridiplantae > Streptophyta > Magnoliopsida > Caryophyllales > Droseraceae > Drosera > Drosera spatulata. Next base: position 1,867 of record JAOVYX010018003.1, on the reverse strand, counting down.
GTCACTCTTAGGTCATTTGATCCAAGGAAAACTATTAATACTTTGATCTTTAGAGTTATGTCCTCGTGAAACAATAACTCTTATACTCATCTTATTACTTGCAATCGACATGAACAATTATGCTAATTCACGATATACTACGTCGCAAACACCTCCCCCCAATTGGTGATGACAAAAGGGGGGAGAGGATGACTTAGAGCTCGAGGCATAAAGGCAACTTCCCATATAGCGAGCAGTAGAGCTCGACAGGATCTAGACTCTAGCAGAGATATCTGCACAAGAAAAAGCCAAATTAACTCCAGCAAAGTGGGAACAATGCAAGGCTAAGAAGGAAAGGTAAGAGAAGATCAAATAAGAGGGATACCGTGCCCAGTTCTACAAGGACTCTGCTGTTTATCAACACAAAATAGAAAGTCAACATTGGACATTAGGTACACAATAGCAGAGTGGAAGGAGTTCTCTTGGCCAGAAAAGCGAACATAAACAACAGAGGAAAGATGAAAACAAAGGTAGAAGAAGCAACAATTCTAATACTTCCAGATTTTTGAACTCAGAAAAAGGGACAGATCTAGATCACCACCAAGAGATCCAAAAAGAGGAAGAAAAGCTTGTTATGACTAGAGAAGATGGAAGAGATAGCAAGAAATATCATGTAGTCAGCTCAACTTCATCAACCACACTTTTACTCGTCAAAAGATTTCAAATTCTGTGAAAGTAAAGGAGTATTTTGTTATCACCAATTTAGGGGGAGAATGTTTGATCAAAGCCTTAGGAAATTAATGTTAAGAAAAACAGCTCCTAGGGAATGACTAAGTCAACAGAGGTTTCCACCCAAAGAACAGAAAGGCCAAGTTCAGTAAGTCACCAAAGTGCAGATGTACTATATTAGGACTTCATGTTAGAAGGGTAGATTGTGACAACAAAGTGGATTTCAAAATGCATAAAATTGGCTAAGTCAAGTGATTAGAAGAGGAGGATCCTTACTGGAGGCTAATTGTTCTTTTGTCCAGAAGATCAGAAGAGGGGAATAACAAAGCTCGATACAGGACAAAAATTCTGTGTCGCAGTGACAATTTTCACAGGCTGTGGTAGGAATGTGCAATCGCCCACTTTTATAGAAATTGATGAACAAAGCTCTAGTTTAGGATATATTCATGGTGAATCGCTTAGGTTGAGAACTAGGATAGTTAGATGCAGTCCAGGAAGCATGTGACATAGCAGTAGAGGATCACAGATGGGAAGCCATAGTGGATCACCTAGATGCAGTCTACATCAAAGGGTTATAGATAAGTGTTTAGGATGAATATGGACAACAAAAGACCACAATATCAGGGTATAAGATCAAAGTCTCAGGATCAAGGCCATGTCAGAGAATGCAGCGATCTGGTGCAGTAGAGCTGGGTTGCAGCAAGGACAGAAGCACAATAGACTGAGGAATGTAACAAGACTGATTGGTCAATGGATGTGGATATAGGTGTAACGCCCCCGACTTTCCGCGCCGAAAGATACGTGAGCGTTATGCTGTCACGGACCTGATCCATGACAAGGCTAAATAAACCGAATGGGTTTAAGGGTACAGAAGTCAAGGAACTATAAACGGTAGCCACAATCATAGCTTACAGTCCCAAATACTTGTTTAATTACATCATTTAAGCGAAAGCTATGCAGATCGTTTATTACATTTAAACAATGTAGTCATATGATCTACCATAACATCCGAAGTACATGTGATCATTTAATGCATGCAAGCTCTTTCTAAGAGTTTTCAGGTGCTGTTGGGGGTATACCTACAATTGAAAAACATAACCGTGAGCTAATGAAGCTCAGCAACCTCTGGTGTATGAATCCCAATTACAGGGAACTTTCA